>JALPQI010031809.1:0-55247 GCA_025490895.1 Thaumatotibia leucotreta | reverse complement strand
CAAAACTAAATAAGAATAATATCGTATGTAGTTTGTACTCGTACATTTGGAGTAACGTCTTTAATATTGATAAAAATTGGTAATAAACAATAAATAAATAAATAAATATCTTGGGACATCTTACTCAAATCAACCTAGTCCCACGGTACGCTCAATTAAGGCTTGTAATGTGGGTACCAGGCGGCGATATATACAGGATGCCCGCGAAGAAAGGGAAAAAATTCAACAGCTGATTTCTGACCAAATTTGAAAATTAAAAATGTCATATGAAGTTTTCTGGATTCAGTCTATTTTAAGAGAAAATTTAATTTTTCTTAAAACCGTTTTAGACCGTTACGCTATGACAAACGCATTTTAGGAAACGATTTTGTCACCATGTTGTCATAGTCTTGTCACACAATATTTGACAGAAGTCAAATGAACAAAAATATTCTTAACTATCTAGCAAATGTAAAAAAAAAAACTTAAGTTGCATTTTTTGCGATAGTTTCATTAAAAATTTCAATTTTCATAAAAAAAACTAAAAAAAAATTTTTTTTTGCTGATTTGACCAAAATTCATTTAACATTTTTTGCTTCTTTAGTCTCAGGAATATGCTGTTAGAATTTTCCCCCTTCCTCGTGGGCACCTTGTATAATAGATAGAAACATATAGATAATTAAATACATACACCACTTACACAGCCACGACCAAGGAACAAATATTTGTTATAATTAAATACACAAATAATGCCCTCGCCGGGATTCGAACCCGGAATCTCCAGCTTCGTAGGCAACTTCACTACCATCTAGGCTACGGAGGCTGACGGAGGTAATCAATGCGCACAAGATCCACCAAAATTTCCAAAATGTCCCAGAAAATTTGTATGGCAATTTCCTTTTTTGTACCCAAATTCCCATACATTTGTTGTAACAAAAAATAGTACATTACGACACAAGTGCAAAAAACTTGAAATTCGAAACAAGTGGCGATGTTTTAAAACATGACCGATAGGGAGTGTTTTAAATCGACACGAGTTACGAATTTCGTTTTCGCACGTGTCTCGTACGACGACGTTTTTTAGTGCAGATGGCCCTCCGAAATTTTGGACCTGACGTAAAATGACACACTTCTCGCACTATAGCCTAAAAAACACACCATCTGTACTAAACACTTCTTTTTAGCACTTGTATCAAAATGTACTATTTTTGTAACCAAATTCCCATACATTTGTTGTAAAAAAAAAGGAATGTTTTATTTTTAGCTATACAAACATTGTAGACATATTGGGAAATGTGATGGATCTTGCTCAGCATCATCGACTTTAGCAGTCTAATTTTTATGAATACCATTCGAAAACTTGATACGTACAATAGTACATTGTGCATCAAGGAGGTAAGTACGGAATGACTAACGAGAGTGTTAGAAGCCCGACGCCGTTAGACGGAGGGATTTTATGACTCGAGTTAGGATTCCGCTTACCGACCGTAAAAAGACATAACATTATTAATGACGTACTGACATTTCTATTACACCCTAGGGAATTTCACTTTTCTATTACTCCCGCTACGCACGCAAGCAATGGCGCGCTTAGACAGCAAGTGTGATGATGATGTACAAAATTTTTGAGATGCTCACCTCCGTGGCTTTAATTCCCGTGGGTTACGGTGAAACTTTATCTATGCAGATAGTTCATTGAAGAAAAATGGTAACCGAGTTTCACAGACTTTATTATACACGTTCTCGATTTATC
The DNA here is from genome assembly GCA_025490895.1 of Thaumatotibia leucotreta. Lineage (NCBI taxonomy): Eukaryota > Metazoa > Arthropoda > Insecta > Lepidoptera > Tortricidae > Thaumatotibia > Thaumatotibia leucotreta. The sequence continues at coordinate 53,515 of JALPQI010031809.1, read as the reverse complement.
CTTGGATTTATTAAACTTTGACAACTAGAAGTTTAAATATTGTAGTTCATATTTTATTCGGTTACTGATATAGTTACTCATAATCTAACAAAACTACGAAATAGTACATTACGATACCAGCGCGGAAAAATGAATATCGAATCGACACGAGTTACGAATTTCCTTTTCGCACATGTATCTTACGACATTTTTTTGAGTAAAGATGGCCAGAAGTTTCAACCTGACAAAAAATTAAACACTTCTCGCACTAGCGCGTAAAAAAACACCACGGCACAATCACCCGAGTTACAAAGAAGTTTTTACACGTGTATCGAACGACTTTTTTCATAACAAGTGCCTTAAAAAGAAAAAAATATGCACGTGTGGATAAGTTTACTTTTCCGGACTAGTTAAGAAATAGTACATTACGACACAAGTGCGACAAACATGAAGTTCGAAACGAGTGGTGATGTTTTAAATCAACACGAGTTACGAATTTCCTTTTTGCACGTGTCTCGTATGACGTTTTTTAGTACAGATGGCCCTCCGAAGTTTTGGACCTGACAAAAAATGAACCCCTTCTCGCATTAGTGCGTAAAAACACCACTGCACTGAAATACTAGATTGTGTCACAAGGGATCAAAATGGTATATTTCCGGCGTGGGCGTATATTGAATCCTGAGCGTAATGAAGGATTCAAGCATTAACGACCAAGACGAAATAATTTTGACACCATGTGACACATACTGCTTTTCACATCACCTATGAGAAAAATAAAAGATATATCACATATTTAATATTTATGTAAATAATCGATTCTGAAGAAATTTTTATCAATTATGAACGTACTGTTTATTTTCACATTTCATTGTAATTTTTTAGGCTGGCAATAGAAAGTCCTTGAACAGAAAAGTGCCGCTTTGATCCCTCCCAGCAGGGAAGAAAAGGCCCGTATTCGAATAGGTGGTGTGAAAATATAATTGTTATGTTGTCTAAATTAATTAATTTTATTATATTCCCTTCTCTACCAAGATCAATGAAGACATAATTTTCCACCGTTTCGAATTTCGTCCTACGTAAACATCGTATCACGTGGAAACCTTTGAGAGATTTGCAGCATCATTTTAATCCCCTGAGAGAAGCATAAGTATCATTAATCACGGTGAAATAAGGAGATAAAGTATCCCTCGCTGCAAATTCACTTTGACACGTTTTCAGTATTAAGTAGGTAGGTACCAGGTTTTTTTTTAATTTTAAATTTAAAATAGAACCCTTATGTGACTATGTATTATAAATGTTAAGTAGTAATTATATAATACTTTAACATAATTAGCAGAAGTCCGTTTCTCAAAAGCTTGTAACTTGTATATACAAGTGGAAGTCTCTTTTTAACACCATAAGTTAGATAAAGACTGCCGATTGTAATACAAGTTACAAACTTTCGAGAAATAGGCCCCAGAGTGCTTAGACAAGTTGCCAATCGCTAACGCTTAATCGTCAATCGTAAACGAAAGGCAGCTCTGTCTTTGTCGCAGTAATATGAAAGAGCGACAGAGAGGGGAAACTTCGATACGCTACTAAGCGTAAGCGATTGGCAACTTGGCTAAGCATCCAGGGTGCATACTTGCTTAGGCAGGTTGCCAATCGCTAACGCTTAATTGTCAATCGTAAACGAAAGGCAGCTAACTGTCTTTGTCACACTAATATGAAAGAGTGACAGCGAGGGAAATCTACGATACGCTACTAAGCGTTAGCGATTGGCAACTTGGCTAAGTATACAGGTCTCGGATTTTTCATCGCACGGTAAGACGTGAGAGTACAATGGAGTCAATATTAACATTAAAATTTCAGACATATAGGTACTCATCATCATCATCATATCAACCGAAAGACGTCCACTGCTGGACATAGGCCTCCCCCAAAGATTGTCACAATTACCGGTCCTACGCCACCCGCAGGACTCTTATACTCACTCAATAATTACTTCCAAAAGTCGATTATAAATAAAATAAAAAATACAACGACTTTAATTAAACAATAATATTTTTAAAATAAAATAAAAACTGCGACTATGTCAAACTCCCCAAGAGATCAAAATTATATTAAAAACAATTCCTATGTTATAATTGTAATATGCGTAAAACACAGATACACGTAGATGTTTAGAAACTTTTTTTCGCACTTGTATCGTAATGTAATATTACACTGTAATGTAACTTATACCTTTTGAAATAAAAATAACTCCACCGAAATAATAGTGGGTTATTCCCTCGTAACAAAAACACAAACGGACCGTACCCAACGTCACGTCATAAATATCTCGTCAAAAAGCCTTTCCTGCTCCAACGAAATATGAAAATACATATTCGATGTCGCACGTCCGATGTGCGTAAAAAAAGTCCATGTCCAGATTTTACTGCGTTTTTCGACGTGGCAATGGAAAATCGCGCCAATTTAAGGCTTTACGTGCAGGCTGTGTTACAGGAAAAATTAAATTTCTATACCATTCGTCATTCAACCTCCGTAGCCTAGATGGTAGTGACCCTGCCTACGAAGCTGGAGGTTCCGGGTTCGAATCCTGGCGAGGGCATTATTTGTGTATTTATATTTATCACAAATATTTATTCCTTGGTCATTCATGGATGTCTATCTATTATATACACCGTGGGCTCTTATAACCCGAAAGATTTTAACCACGCATTTTGATTTAAAAACAAACAAAAAATACTAATTATATGACTTTTGTAATTTTTGGCGAAAATATTTATTTCTATTAGAATCCGAAAAAAATGTAAACAAATATGGCTGACTTTCCATAGCATTCGACGTCTTTGACACGTTGGCAAATATATTTTTACGCTATACTACTAAATATCAATAGTTTTTTAACTATAAAAATGTATGCGAACTCAAGGTTTAAGGGTTTAAGGGTTGGTAATTAAACCAAGATTGTAATCTAAAAGTGTGTGATTATGGAATATTGCAAGTTTTTAGGTTCGCTTACTTTTTTTTGTTTCCTACTGACCAATGGTATAGTCACATCATCAGCCTATTTCAGTCCACTGCTGGGCATAGGCTTCTCCTATTATATATGCATATCAGCGCATTAGGAGGAAGAATCATAATCGCCACGCTGGGTAAGCAGGTTGGCGATCGCAGTAATGTGTCCACTGTCCACTATGATGACACTACTGCCCAACAACTCAAGTGTATATATTTTCTTATAAAGGTGCATTCAGACCAAACGAGCATTCGCTATTCTATCCCCACTCTACGAAATCAACGAATCACATTTTGTGTAATTATTAATACACCTTAATATGAAGAGTCCACGGAAAAAACATGTCCAGTGCTTAAAAAAATCAGGGCAAATTCACACCTTATTCTGTTAAGAGTAAGGTGGTTTTTCCTTCTGTAATTTGAATTAACTAGACATGTTCTTTCCGTGGATCCTTCATATCGATACCTTTGGGTTCAATTGTCGTAAAGAACAAAATGCAGGTTTTCAGAAGAAGCAAAAAACTAATTTTTTTTTAGAAAACTGTTAATAACTTTTTTGTTTTTGGACCGATATTTGTGACGTATATATGAAAACAATGTAGATTGCTGGTATCTTTGACCTGGTGTAGCAATCGTAGTGATAAGCTAAACTGCTTAGAAGTTAGATGTTGTAAAGGAGACGTGAAAATGCTATGCAAGTCCTTTACACCTACAATTTTTTTGAGTAATTAGAGTTGATAGGGTCGTAAATGACGGTCTTAGATAATTTTCTTACAAATTTGGGGCGTAAGTGTAGGCGAAATGGTAGAAATAGCGACTGTTTTCCGCTTAATTTATTAAAATCACATATAAACCATTTATTAAAACGTAGGAAATATGGAGAAAAAAAGCCGGATTAGAGTTGTAGTATATTATCTCTAAATATTTAGTCATAACAAAGAACTAGTCTACTTATCTGTATGGAAACACTGTTTGTTTTAAAACTATACAGGGTGTAAGTCTAATACGGGCGAAGCACTTAACGGGTGTTAGTTTACGACATAATAAGTACATTCAAATAACTTTTACTTAAAATTAGAGCAACAAAATTTTCCATACAAAATAATTCGGCGCGCAATGTAGAGCAACATACTCGAGTTAAAGACTCGATGACAGCTAATTTCAAAAGCAGATGACATAACTGCCATATCAACAATAACAAATGTTCGTACCTACATTGCTGCTCCGATAATCTTAAAAAAAATCTGTGGGGTCATAATTGAGAGTAACTTTAAAAAAACCTTGTAACCCATGATTACACTAATGAATCCCATGCCTGGTTTAATTGATCGCCCGTATTAGACTTACACACTGTATAACATTTTTGCAAAGTTATTGTTTCGGTGCTGCGTTGTCTCAATAGTAATTTGAACTTTTTACTTTGACTTTGAACGTATAAGCTATTACCTCTAACAGGGGAACGCTTTCGTAGTGTCATCATCAGGCAATATCAGTCCACTGCTAAACAACTGCCCTTCATTAGCCTATGCGTATGAACGCATTAGGAGGTAACTGACCATTATCGCTACTCTGGGCAAGTGGGTTGGCGATCGCAGTATCATGATGCTGATGCCCATCATCAATATTCGATAAATAAATGGTAAGTGACACTTAGCCGACTCTTACCGCACCCACAGGAAGAGTTAGGGTGGTGACAAGGTATTTTTACTGCCGTCACCACACGGCAACATGGCACGGTTTCGTAGTTATGTAAAGAACAAACTCTAGGTAATGGTAATAGTAAAGTTTAATAAGCTACTGTTCAAAGTTTAATATAATTATGTCTGTTTAAAGTTTAATAAACAAGTAGTTCATACTTATGTGATGTGGCACAGGTAGTAATTGTAAGACTTTACAAGAAAGAAGAAATATGGTAATATTACATAAGACTATTAATATATTTCTCATAAGTTTGTTTGCATGTAGACAAACAAATTCATGGTAATAAACAACAACAAAAATTACATCGGTCCTTTACCACCCTGATCATTCAATAGTAATTGTATAAGAAATATAAGAATTAATTTTTCGTGCAGGTCGTAAAAGACGACGAAGAAAAAACTTGTTCTTTAAGCCCAAGTTGACCATAGTACTATAGAAAGTAATCGTAAAAAGTAAGGGCGTAAAGGACAACACATAACGTATTAGGTCACTTACGACACTATTTTTATTTGTCCATTTCCTTTACGACACAGAAAATTATTTATAATAAATGACTTGATATTTACGCCCCATTCGCTAAGCTATTTTTGCAAGTCCATAGTAGAAAATCTTGGTCGTAAAGGCCACTTTTTAAGAGATATCGAAATTTTAACTATACAGATCGATAGCGCTTGAAATTCTGAACAAAACTGTATATATAACTCATTTTCGCCAAAATGTCCTTTACGACAATTGAACCCAAAGGTATCGATATGTGTTTCGAGTTATTGTTGCTGTATTTAAGAATTAATTCGTAGTAATAAATAATAAAATAAAACTTTTACAATTCTATGGGTAATTCACACTGAATTGGATCTTTTCTTTACATGACCTTACGAAGTTTGTTGAAGTTGAAGTTTTTCTTTCTCTGGAGACTCGAATATATCACGTACGTATCGTATTAACTAGAAATATATTTAAAAGCACTTATGTACTAAAGAGCCAAAAGTTAAATGTAGTAATGGTGTATATAAGACAAATGCAAATGCAATTATTGGTTACAATTCAACTTTTATCGCCTAAAGGTGCATTCAGATCAAACGAGCATTCGCTATTCTAACCCTATTCGATCGTTACACAAAACGGGATTCGTTGATTTCGTAGAGTGGGGGATAGAATAGCGAATGCTCGTTTGGTCTGAATGCACCCTAAGAGAATTTCATACCTACATAGTAGTGTTATTGCTGAAAAACACAAATCAAAAACAACTGAAAAAAACTTCCTTTGTTCCACAACTTTTGTCTTAAAGCAGCACTTATTTAAAAAAAAACCGGCCAAGTGCGAGTCGGACTCGCGCACGAAGGATTCCGTACCATTATCAATTTATCATTAAAAAAGACATATACAGTTAAATCAACCTACCTCAAAAACTATAAGAGATCATTTTAATCAAACCAAAAATCGTTGATAGAGTTAATTAATGTGCGTAACATATATTTTTTTTAGAATCTTATATCGCGCAGTTTAAAAAATAGAGGGGGGGACACATTTTTCAGACTTTGAGATCTGATATCTCGAAAACGATTTGCTTAAATAGAAATGAGACTTAAAAACCTCTATATAATTTTCAAAGACCTTTCTATTAATACCCCACACGCTTATATACAACTAAAAATTTTTTACCCCCGAATGGGTTTTTTACAATATAATATCATAATCCTGTAGCGGTTCATACAACACATATCATAACCAAATTTCATTACTGTAGCATTTATAGTTTCCGAGTAAATCGGCTGTGACAGACGGACATGACGAATATATAAGGGTCCCGTGTTTGCCATTTTGGCTACGAAACCCTAAAAACACATGGAATAAATATTTAGGATCAATTCCAAAAATGCGTCATCCATCGTAGTGGTCTTGCCCAGCGTGACGTTTATGGGCATTTACCTCCTAAATACGCATACATGAGAGTCCTATGCCGCGCAGTGGACTGAAATAGGCTGATAAAAATATGAGATCTTATTGTGCTATGAGAATACGATCATCTTTATTTATATTTAACTAGTTCTTTGCGAATCCCTCACTCGAATACCCACTATATTACTTATCAGTCAGTAAGTAAATAACGAAAGCTATCTCTGTACTTAAGAAAGAGTACCATAGACTAATAGTTATTTACGGACGCTCTGTCGCTAAGATCCTGCAATTGAAATGCACTAGGTAATAATGCATTTTTTGCCATATTTACATAACACCCATACCATACATAGCTAATCTACGACGTATTTCTCTCTCTGTCTGTTCAATCGTTTCCTCACTGCTGAGGATCGTTACTCCTTTTTCAATAAATGTATAGGTTTAATTTTTCTGAAAACCAATTACTTTAGGAATATTGTTTTCTAAAATAAATAAAGAAATAGTTCCAAGTCAATTCCCATGATATGAACAAAGTTATAGTAATTATTTTTAATACCAGTGACTTTGCGCGCCTGATTTATAGCTCAGTCTTAAGTTCGACGACCGTGTATTAGTCGTTAATCCATCACAAAATCAATTCTATGAATAGTATGAATCTGACAGCTGTGTGGACCAGACACCTACTCTAGCGCCGCCTGGTGGCAGAAAAAATGTCGAAAACCCTTATTGTCGTAAGGTTTAGTGCAATTTTCATTTAATCTTGACATGAGCTTTGGCTTATGTCGGAATTTCGCTACAATTATCGTGTTTTTTTGTGACAATTTTATTGTCATTTTGCTTCCCAAAAACGTAGTTATTTACTACTGATTTATTTAAGTTCCTGCACTACATTTTATGTTGGTGTCAAACAAACTCACGGCCCTTCCGATGGTAAGCGGTAACTGTAGCCTATAGACGCTCCCGATTGGAGAAACAGTAAATTTACAATTGTAGCACTTGTCAATGTGTGAATCACTACGTTGTCGATGGGTAATCCGTAATATTCTATTCAACCAAAGATCAGAGAGGCCTATATTCTTTCTCCTAGATAAATATTCGACGAATGTTAATATTAGTTTAGTGGTTTGATATCTAGCTACATAGGTACTAAGTATATTTATTGAATTATTTTCGAAGTAGTTGTCAATAAAATTTAATGGATTTTTATACCATGATGGTCACAAACAAAATGTAACCTAATTTCCTCACCCATGAATAAAATTTCATTTCAAATTTCATTTCAAAATTTCATATTATTTCATTTCAACACGTGTTCCGTTATTTACCGTAACCTTTAAGATGCGTTCAAACCAAAAGAGCATTCGCTACTCTAACCCCCCACTCTACGATATTCGATCGTTACACAAAACGTAATTGGTGGATTTCGTAGAACGGGCGATAGAACAGCGAATGCTCTTTTGGTTTGAACGCACCTTTAGAAGCCAGCCCTTTCAGTCCATTAATAGCATTGTATAATATATCGGTAGTGTATATAGTTGTACTTAGGACTTACGTACTAATTACTTGACGTAAGTAAAAAGTGAATTCGGGTGCAGTTAGTAGGTGAAACAACTTTTTTGTCTGTTATTGCCATGGTTACAGTCATCTGAGTCACGCTGGTTTTATGCAAAATTCTATTTAAATAATTATTCAAACACTTCATATTGTAGTCCATATTCCATAATATGTCCAAGAAAGGATTTATTAACACCAGAAAAAATGCATGTTTGTATAGTTTAAGTAGCATAATTTTGCATAAAACCAGCGTGACTCAGGAGACCGTAACTATTGCAATAACAGACAGAATAAAGTTGATTCACCATAGTAATTTCTACGAAATTACTGAATTTCTATGAAATTACTGAATTTATATGAAATTACTGAATTTCTATGAAGTTACTGAATTTCTATGAAATTACTGAATTTCTATGAAATTACTGATTGCTCAAGATTTTTGGCAAAAGCTATGGGACTTAACTTTCATTTCTAATTCACATGTTGTCGTTTGTGGCCAGTATCTTTGAATAACGAGGTAGCCATTATCCGTGCCCAATCGTTTTATAACCTTTTTTCTAGTACTCCTGACCTTTTTTTTGCTAGTTACATAGCTACGCACACCATTGTAAAGATATACATAATTACATCTGTCAAAAGTCTATAGTCTATTTCTCAAAAACGCACTCTCAGCGGGTATCGTAATGTCGCAGCGTTGTTGGATAAGAGAAGGCACGCGAGATATATGGGCGTCTATCGCTGCCAGAGGTCGTCACTTTCCGAACAGACTCAAAAACGCACTGTGTGCTACCACAGACTGCCACATCACACCTATGATAGACGCCATATTGAATTTGTTCCGATCTTCGAATTTTTACACTGCTACCAACATTAGTACCAGATTATTTATTACAATAATTATAAATTAAAATAATATAAGGTTAAAATATAATTTTAAAAGAAAGGTTTTGTTTTTCAAATTATTGATGTGATATAATATATTTTTGTACCAATTACAAACTTCATATTATATTATGCAAAATTACTTATTTGTACCTCTGGCAACTAAGCGCGGTTTTAAAAGCAAACTTATCCATAGACAATGACAGCTGCATTAAAAAAAAACCTTCCCGCTTTCCGCTAGCAGTTGAAAGTCCTACCGCGAACTTCGAAATTGAGTTTCGATCATGTTTCGATCATTTGTCTCTGTCACTTCAACAAGATTATTATTAGAGTGACAGAAACGGATGCTCGACTTTTGCGAATTTCGAAGTTCGTGAACGGTCCCCAGTTCTGTATAGGTTTGATTTAAGTCGATTCGCATATAGTTTGTGCCAATGTGAAGTGCCTAAAAAATGTGATTTGTTTCATTATTATTATTAATTTCTAATGTTCTGCCTGCTCCTTTTGGGAGTGCAGGTATGTATCAGCTAACAATATTATTTTAGTTTGTTTATATACATACTAGGTGTTTATTGGTGACAACTGGAATAGATGTGTGGCGTTCAGTAATGAATGATATTTGATTTGTTCTGTGTATGCTATGCCACTTAGTCGTAGAAAAAGTATAGTATGCAACGTTGTATTATTAGTTCAAAAAATGCTCGCGACGTCTTCAATTGCGATACTCGCCCTTCGGGCTCGTATCGCAACTCACGCCGCTCGCACTTTTTGACCCCTTATAATACCACTATTGCATAAAATACTATTATAAGGCAGAGGGAACATGTTTCCCTCAATGGTTCAACATTATGTTAAAGTGATAAGTACAATAGGCATGATGACTGGCAAGTCAAATCAGCATCTTTTTTCAAACTTTCAAAACGATCACCACTATGGAATTTTACATGAAATACTCATAAGTGACGTCACGTTTGAGTACTGCCAAATGACCTACTCTTTTAAGTTCTTTTCAATTTATTAAATAGAAGTTCTGTATTAAAATTACAGCAATCTACATCTTAGTAATAATTTCTTCGTGTATTATGTCGTGCATAATGTTAAATAATTTTTCATCACACTTGCTGTCTAAACGCGCCATTGCTTGCATGCGTAGCGGGAGTAATAGAAAAGTGAAATTCCCTAAAGTAATATAAATGTCAGTACTTCATAGAATAATATTTTGTCTTAAAACTAATTTGCCCGCAAGTGTGATGAAAAACATTGTATGCATCACGGTCGGTAAGCGGAATACTAACTCGAGTCCCCCTTGATGCACAATGTACTATATTTTAACTACAGTCATCAGTCATCATACCTATTTTGCGTATTTCTAACATCTGCCTGCCCGTTAAAGGCATAATCTACCCTCTTTACTAGAAATTTCAGCTCCATTTCGTAATGACAGCCCGTCATTCAAAATGTATGCCAGAACTTGTCTACTGCAATGTGCGATAGCTCGTTTCGCACAAAACTATCGTTTGGGGGATGTTTGAGCATGGGTAGCACGTAGGCTTTGCATTATTAAGCATATACACGTAGTTACTGAATACAGAATGTACATCGGTCTCTTAAGAGCGGCAAGATCGATTCTCCGTACATACGTAGATGCTGTTTTATTTGAAATTGACATGAAATTTTGTGAATATATTGAGATTGAGACATAATATATAGAGACAGACTTGTATGCTTAGCACATGATTGGTATGTCAGTATGTCGCCGCGAGATAGATTTTCCATCTTTTACTAACTATATGAAAAAAAGAGTGATGGATAGTCTATCTCGCGGCGACATATTGTCGCACTAATCCTGTCCTAAGCCTCTAGGACAGAACTTAGTTCCTGAGTTTTGAGGGGGTGTCATAAAAGTCGACTATGGGTCTCCCCAGATATTTCGACGCGAATTCGGCTAAATCAATTTTTAAAAACCATCAATATGCGCGAAAAAGAAACTCGGACGACACCGATCGACGGTGGTATGGCGCGATTTGCGATTACTCGTAAAATTGCAAAAGCGTCGATAGGTTTGGGGTGACCCTAAGGGTGCGACTGACCATTCATTTATTCAAGATTGATCAACGTCGTCATAGTGGACACACAACTGTGATCGCCAACCCTTTTGCCCACTGTACCGATAGACATTACCTTGAAATAGGCACAGTGTCAAGGAGGGGGAGTGACATATGAAAACAGTATGATACGTTTGATGACGGCAGTAAGAATACATTTGTCACCACCCCAACTCCTCCTTCGGGTGTCGTAAGAGTCGGCTAAGGGATTCAAGTGTCACTGACCATTCTACAAGATTGATGATGGGCAGCAGCGTCATCATAGTGGACACATTACTGCGATCGCCAATCCGCTTGCCCAGCGTGGCGATTATGGGCATTTACCTCCTAATGCGTCTATACGCATAGTTAATAGGAGAGGCCTACGTCCAGCAGTGGACTATCATAGGCTGATGATGTATGATGTATGATACGTTTAGACCATTGTAATTCCCAGTATATTCTGATCCTTATTCTAATTAACCGTATATATGTATATACATATGTTGTACATGTTGTAAGAAGAAAAGCCATATCGTATGGATAGTTGATTTATCTATCTTTAATCTCTACTACGTTGTCAACGTGACGAACGTGTAGGATTGTGCTGGCCTATCACAACCTCCTAATGCGTCCATACGCATAGGCTAAGGATAGGCCGTTGTCCAGCAGTGGACTGATACAGGCTGACGATGATGTATGACAATATGTGCCTAGGTGATATACTTAGGCGAGGTGTGGCAGCCGTGGACTGAAAAAGGTTGATGGGCGTTTTCAAAACCCGTTGTTGAAATCACCTTGTTATTATTTAATTTGGTCAAGTTTCAGGCTACGGTGGTCCAAAAAATATTCATTTTATTTTCCCATCGGGCACCCCCTTATTTTGTTACATCTGTTAAGTTGATAAATTGTACCAAGATTTATAATTTGATTTAAACTATAAAGTGGTGCTCAACACCTTTTATGTTTTTTTATATTGTATGGAATGTGAAAAAATGAAATTACTGTTTCTTAACTTTTTATTTTAGTTATTGCTTCTAGACTGTTTAAACATAGGATTTTTAAATAACATAGTAGAAGTTAATTTTTATTTCTATTTTTTAAGCTTATTTGAATCTTCGCCAAAAAGTCAACCGAATCAATAATTTATTAAAAATAAAAATAAAATAGGTTAATAATATTTATTAGTATTAATAAAATGTTAAAAATTACATTATAAATTAACTTAAATACAATATTAAAGTAAAAAACTAGATCTTAAAAGTAAACTTAATTAACTTAAAAAAAATTATATAGGTACATAGTCGGTAATATAAAATAAAATGTATTTTTACCTACTTGACTTTTAAATCCCGTTTTGTAAGCAATTATTGACATAAAAATCATAAATATAAAATATTTATTTATTTTGGGCTTCATGAAATGAAAATGAAAAATGAAAATAATTTATTGGTTTCTTAACAAGTGGTAAATACATTGAAGGTTGGAACCTCCTTTTAAGCAAACATATGCTTGTGATAGGAGAATTCCGCTCTCCCATTCGCACAGTAGAGGGTTTATAAACCAACATTACATAGTGTACTTATTAGAAGAAAAGTTACAATTTCATCAAGTTATAAATTAAGATATAAATTAAAACAAAACTTAAAAATAAAATTACATTAGGTACATTTAAATCTAATTTATAATTTAAAAACTTACAATTAAGTTTTTAAATACCTCATCATTATTATTACTTCATATATAAATATAAACATGCATGTGTGTGTATGTGAGTGCCTGACGATTAGTATATATCTGTGAGTGTCTTCTTACCCATACTAATAATTTACAAAAATATTTTCAATTTCGTTGTACGTTTTATTCTTTAGCCACCTTACAATTTTAGTTTTAGTTTCATGAATTGTGCTTTGGTATACATATATTAATCTCGCTGTTAATTTTATTGTACAATTTGATTGATTGTGCATTATATTGCCTTTTTGCGAAAGCAGTTTTAAATCTAGGTGAAGGTATGACATTAACATTTAATCTTCTTTTTGCTGCTTTCTTCTGCGACTCATATGTTGTATTTTTATGTCGTCTCAAGATTGTATTTAATATGTAAAGTTTACGCACAGATAATAAGTCACATAAGTTATAGAGATCATTTGTGGGAAATCTTCGTGGTTTATAATACATAACCTTAAGCAGTGCTCTTTGAGCCCTTTCCAGTTCCAAGAACTTAGTCTTTGTCGCACCACCCCATGCTGGTATACAGTACGATAACACCGACTGCACAAGTGCCAAGTATATTTGATTGAGGAGATCCTTAGAGGCTACGTGTCTTAGGTTCCTGAAAATCCAGATTAACTTCCGAACTCTGGTCATTATAAGCTCTATATGATAAATATTATATTTTTCAAAGGCATTGAGCACCCGCTTTGGAGTTGAGATAAAATTACGAAACTTGGTATATTTTACCAACGTAATAGCAGTTACAAAATAAGAAGGTGCCCCATTAAAAAAATATTTCTTTTTTCCATACAAACGTGGACCACCCTATTTCAGGCTTATTCGACTCAGAATCACGAGCTCATTCGATTTTGTTAGGAGAAAAAATATGTCCCATAATTTTCATACAGTTTTCATTCCTTCCATTACGCTACCGCCTTTGAACATTTATGAAAAAACGGTATCGCAATGGAAAAACATTTTGGCACACTTTTTTTCTCCTATTAGAATCAAAAGAGGTCGTGATCCTGAAAGCCCAAACTTGTCCGAATTAAATAACAAGGTGATTTCAACAGCAGTTTGTGAAAACGCTCTGATAAGACATTTCGTTAAAATTTTCACCTATACCTCGGCAAAAAGAAAATTACGCCATTTCATGCAACAACCCTGAATCTCGATTTTATTAATATTATTCATTTGAACGTGCTCGGGTCGTAACTCGGATAATTTTATTACATCCAAATGTAATTTGTAAAGGAATAAGCCCTGCATATACCTTTTCCTTTTTGAATTAAGGTGCTGCTTTTCAATACAATAATTGTGTTGATTACCGTTGATTACGAACCATGAGTATAGACTTTCCCCTCACACTGAATTTCAATAAAAAAATAAAAAAACCGGCCAAGAGCATGTCGGGCCATGCTCAGTGTAGGGTTCTGTAGTTATTCAAAAACGGCCGATTATGTTCAAAATAGTTTTGTTTTAAATTATTGTATAAGCATACAAGTCATGATTTTTTTCATATTTTTTGGACCTACGGATCGAAAGCTAGAGATGGGGGACTCAATTTTTTTCTCTTCTGGAGCGATTATCTCCGAAAATATTGACTTTAGAAAAAAACTTTTTTTAAGGCCCTTATTCTTTTTAAAATACCTATTCAATGATACCACAATATTATTGATTAATATGTATACCTGTACCAAATTGCAGATTTCTAATATTAACGGCCACTCAGCTATCCTGCGGATAGACGGACAGACGGACAAACGGACAGATGGACAGATGAACAGACGGACAGACGGACATAACGAAACTATAAGGGTTCCGTTTTTGCCACTTTGACTACCGAACCCTAAAAATCAGGTCTTTGTCTACATTCCGGACACGGAATTCCGAATAGAGTTTCAAAAACGCTGATCTTGCCGTCGGCGTAATCGCGTCATTTAAAAGTTAACGAGCAGATTTCTGCGACGCGGTTCATTTACATGGCTTATGGCTTCTCTAGTGATGGGACGAGGGAACATTCCCATCGGGTATATTATACCTTAAATATATTCAACGTGCCGTCGCTTAAAAGTTGAGTCAAGGAAAGAATTTCAGCGAACCGTACAATAATTTCATGCATCATCGATTCATCGGGCATCGGCAACGTGCCTCGAGAGAACGGGTAGGTGGATGACTCACATTTTTTAAATGGATATTTTAGTACAGATGGTGCCTTTTTTAGGCTCTAGTGTGAGAAGTGGGTAATTTTATGTCAGTTCCAAAACTTCGGAGGGCCATCTGTACTAAAAAACGTCGTACGAGACACGTGCAAAAAGGAAATTTGTAACTCATGTCGATTTAAAACACTCCCTTCGGTCGTGTTTTAAAACATCGCCACTCGTTTCGAATTTCATATATTTCGCACTTGTGTCGTAATGTACTATTTTATATACATATTTAAGAAATATCGGTGAAAAAGTGCTATGTAAATAAACAATGAGTACCTATAAAATCTTCATTTACCTGATTAAGTTAAGGTTTTAGAGTAACTGACATTACATACACCGAAGCGATGCAGATCCATAGAATAACTGGGAGGAGCTGCTTGATAAGCTCGAACGTTTGCAGAATGTGTGCATCAGGTACATTTTTGGCTTACGTAAATACGACCATGTTTCTCAATTTCGTTCACAACTTGGCTGGCTTCCGATCCGCCGTCGCAGAGACGTACATATCCTGTCCTTGCTTTTTAACGTACTTTTTAATCCTTCTTCGCCTCCTTACCTTTCTGAAAGATTTCTTTATTTAGCCGATGTCAGTAATCACCGCTTGCGTTCAAGTGCTAACCCAACTCTTGCTTTACCGTATAATAAGTCGCGAACTTACTCTAGATCTTTTTTGGTGCGTGCTGTGAAATTGTGGAATGGGTTGCCGCTGTCCCTCAGACAGGCTCAGTCTGTAACGTCACTCAAGAATGGTCTGAAGAAGTTGTGGCTCTCCGACAGTTTGTGAAATGGTTGAGTATTTTATTTATAGATTAGTAGTATATGTACATATATGTATTTTACGTTATAACTATTTGTGTAGTATATGTACGAATTAAGCGTAGTAGGTAATATACTATATAATTACATTGGTATCATTCAAATCACGCACTGTACACGTTTGTTTGTCTATCTCTTGTTTCATATAGTTCACTCTTTTGCTCAAAGGTTAACTGGAAGAGATCCCTTACAGGGATAAGTTCGCCTTTGACCTGTTTGAATTGTTGTGTATTTTTTTTACCTGTTTTTTTTTGTGTACAATAAAGAATTTACATACATACATACATAACTGTCAAAAACTGACAAGCAGAACCTAAACTGAATAGCATTAAGGGATCATGGTAGCCTCCCTGGGGGAAAGGGACAGAGGTATACGACTCGTATAGCCTTGTCCCTTTCTCTCGACCTAAACTGAATCGCATTAGTACGTCATGATAGCCCCCCAGGACGCCGTTAAAAAATACTTTCCATTAAAAAATAAGAGCCAAGGTCCAGTAAATTCTAACGCGAATCACACTGGCTCCCGTTTTTTTAGAATACGCTTAAGGAAATAAATAGGTAATTAAATCCAAGATATCCACCTTACAAAAGTCAGTTTGTTTAGTCACAAAAAAATATTGATTAAAATTTGTTGTTATCTCTCTATACTTGAATTTACATGCAAAAAGTTAAGTTAAATAAGTTTAGAACCATATTTAATTTTTTTTAACCTGTATTTTTTTATATTTTACGACTTGGGCTGTAAAGCCACCCTTGATCATCTGATCGACGGGGCAGAGGGAACAGACCGTGCTAGGCTCCTGGCGGTATCGCGCCCCGAGGCTGGGGCATGGTTACACGCACTACCGTCACCTCAACTGGGCACTTTACTCGACGGTGACTCATTGCGCGTGTCCGTCGCTCTTCGCCTGGGCTGCGATGTATGTGAACCACATGTATGCATCTGCGGTTCCATGGTAGGAGCTGACGGTCACCACGCACTGAGTTGCCGGCGATGTACTGGGCGGCACCCGCGTCACCATGCCCTAAATGATAACATCCAGAGGGCCCTCAGATCAGCTGGTGTTCCTTCTGCGCTTGAGCCGCCAGGTCTCAGCCGCACTGACGGGAAACGCCCCGATGGCCTGACTTTGGTGCCATGGGAGAGAGGACGGTGCCTGGTTTGGGATGCGACATGTGTGAGCACCTTCGCCGCTTCCCACATTAGTCGCACCACACGTGCTGCTGGAGCGGCAGCCGAGTGGCAGGCGAACTTAAAGCGGCAGAAATATAGTCTCCTAGGACCGAGCTATATTTTCGTTCCCGTCGCGGTGGAGACAGCGGGCTGCTGGGGAGCTGACGCGAAAAAACTTATACGGGACATCGGACGTCGTCTCCGACAAAAAGGAGAGCATCCTCGCTCAGAGTCGTTACTGGTGCAACGGCTGTCCATGGCTATTCAACGCGGAAACGCTGCGAGTGTTATGGGCACTTTTGCACCCGGAACGACGATGGGCGGCTTATTTTCCTAATTATAATATGTTATTTTTAGTCTTTTTGTTTTTAAGTTAGTTTTAATTTTAATTAAGACATTTAGTAAACGTTTAATTCTAGCCTAATCGAATGTTTCTAAATGTGATGGACTCTAAATCACTCAATTAGTATACTCAAATAAGTACTGTTCTTAGTTTTATGTTGGCATTATTTGAAATCGACTTTCATCATGTAATAACTTTAAAATACAAATTAAGTTTTAAATTAGTTGAGTAAGTAAAACGGGAATGTCACTTCAAACATTAAACTTTTTATGCAAAAATCGCCTTATTTTTATTGAACGCCCCAAATACGGACGTAAATTATCACATCACTACAACTACTCGGATACTCATATGCTTTCATTGTGTGGGTTAGTTTGGTCATTCATGGAGCTTGCAATGACAATGTGTGTGTGTGTGTGTGTATGTGTGTGCATGCATTTAAAGTTTCAGTGCAATTTCCCTCAATAGGATTGACAAATAGATGTTAATTATTGTAAGAATTTCCTTTGAAATTTATTTGGACCTGTCTTTCAAATTGATCTATCTGTGCCTTATATGTATTATGTTTGGGAAAAAGGTTTATGATGTTCAGACCGACAGGCAGACAAAATTAAAAGGTTTCCGGCTTAGCAACTAAACCCTGAGAATTGCGAATATAAAAAAACCCATATCGAGTTGTGATTTATTTTTCCTAACCAGTGCGGAAAAGTAAACTTTACGCACGCTTGGCGTGCGTAAATTTCTCTTTTTAAGGCACTTGTTATGAAAAAAGTCGTTCGATACACGTGTAAAAACTTCTTTTTAACTCGGGTTGTTGCGTTTATTTTGTGTTTTATGGTTTTACTTTTATGTAAATAGTGAACTTCATGAACGGATGAAAAAGGTTGAACGTAATTACCTAGCAAGAAAGGTTACGTACTAAAAGTGTTACTAAAAGTCACTTAGTCATTCCTCACAAGTGTGCTGAAAAACGTTGTTATGCACTGTTGAAATAAAAAAAATATATCCAAATTACTCTTTAGACAATAAAGTAAGGGATTATCGACTAAAATCAATGACCAAAAACGCCAATTTCATCATAGGTAATGGCTCAATTTCATCCTATAATCTCATTACAAACAGCATCCTTAAAGCAGTTTCGAGTAAAACAAAGATTAAGACCTTCGAAAGTCATTTACGTTTTATTTCATGCTCGTTTATTGAAAATGAAGGCTTAACGGACATTTTATCTTTTAACCGCAGTAAAAAACGAATATAAAAATACTTGAAGCGAAAATGATCTTCACTCGTAATTTTCTTTTCATTGAAATGTGGCTCAAATTTGTAAATCATAAATAATGAATCATTTATGTGAATAATACTGTGTGTATTTTTAATATATTTAGTATATTAAATTTATACATGCGCGTACTTAATAATAATGCGTAGGTAATTTCAAGTTAGTTGTAACCACAAAACGGAAATGATTTTTTGTAAATTATATGAACTATGTATTATAATTAAAGTCAAGTGAAACAACAATACATAGCTAATATGATTATACAAAAATGTCAGAAAAATTCCGAAGTTGCATAGTAACTACGTACAGGTGACCTTAAATAAGCTATCGAACTTATTAAAATATTATAAATACCAACTTCAACTATGATAATTTAATGCATAGGATTTTTCTCAGACTTAACTAATTACAGTCTTAATAGAGTAAGAACTTTCACATTTTTCTGATTACTTTCTGAAAGAAAAATTAATAGTTAATCTGTAAGGTTTTCGATTTCATCGACTATCTGGGGGAATTACCATGACGTACTAATGCAGTTCAGTTTAGGTCGAGAGAGGACAAGGCTATACGTGTATCACTGTTCCTTTCCCTGAACCTAAACTGAATCGCATTAGTATGTCATTTTAAACCTGCTCTGCGTGCAATGTGCGCTGACCAATGTCCATTGCTACTTCAGCTTGCTAATCCGGAGAGCTTGTAACACTTTGGACCGTGTGTCTAGACATCTTAATGGATATAATTTATACTGAGCATTTCATCAAGTTTTCGTTGGTTTAGCAGGGATGAATTTAACGTGTAGTATGCCCTAGACTCGGGCAATATCATGGGAAAATAGAATAGAGGTGGAGACTTGTCTTGTGATAGCTTTTTGTAAGTAAGAATTTACCTTGTGTGTGATAGTGGTGTCCTCATGCATTCCATTGTTTAATACCGTTCTGCCTGTGTTGCACTGCCAGTTTAGGTTAATCACAACACTACGCACATTCAGACTATATGTCTTCTTAATAATCAACTTGAAAGGACATTATAAATGCGATTTGTTTCCGTTGTTTACGTTCTTTTGCTAGGTTATGTTCCTGATACATTGATTTGGCATTTGACGTTTGACAGGTGTGCTTGTCTATGGTCCAAAATCCGTTCCACACGCCCGGTTTTAGAAAACATGTTAGATTTTTATTGTCAAGACGTATTATTTACAATTTACCTTTAAAATGGTTTATCTCAATTTCTAGGAACATATTTCTATAAAATTTTAATTGTTGGTAAGGATCGATTTGTGTCCAAGTCTTTCGCACGAGCACAAAAGGTGGCGCTGCGATCGCCGACGCGGTGCTCTCTGGTTCGGCCCAAAATGTCGTCTCGTCATTGGGAATCCGGCATACGATATGTGAGCATCTAAAATTTAACCATTGGATCCCAATCACGTGGAAATGGTAAGTATTTTGTTAGTACAAGTACAGGGATGCATAATCATCCCTCTAAAATCTCTTTCATAAGTTGATCAATGTAATTTTTGTTTCAGCCGCGCCCGGTATTTCTCTCAACTTAGTAACATGAATAGATAGTCCTGTTCGTTCTAGTATATAAGGATTTGTTAACACCAATTCAACATTTGGTAAGTAGTAAAATGAGGTGTTCCTCACTATAATGCCTAGGATGGCTTTCGATATTGTGAATTGTCAATTTCATAAGATAAATTTCTTTTTCAGCAAACGCCATTTTGACCTGCACGCACATGGACCGCTAACCTTATTTCAATAAAGAAAAAAAACCAGCTTATAAACTGGTAAGTGTTTTATTAAACCCGTGGTTCACGTGTTTAATTACATATAAAAGCTCTTGATAGATAGGTATGAATAATTTCCTAGAATTTAACCAAATTTTGTCTCCATTGTTCCAGGTTTTTTTATTTTATTGCTAGTTACATATTCTCATCTACTTATTTCATCTTTCTAAATCTTCGGTCCTGTGGATAGTGTCATTTTATTGCGTCGATCTTTTCATCATCCTGGAGTCCTGAGTCTGCACTACGGGTCACCGGCGGTAAACTCGGAGGTCTGGTCCTGTTCACTGCGCCGGCCCACCCATGTCTGGCAGCGGAGAAGTATTCATGAGAGTCTAGTGAAGAGCAACAACCACAAATCACGGTTTCTATTTAAATCCACCGGTACCTAGTAGAGTAGACAGGTATTTATAAATTTCCTATATAAGGTTTGCTGCCAAATTAAACCTCGGATGGTATGTCTCTTATGCCCCGAGCCATTACTGTTTTGTAAACTACTATATAAAGGGATTTCCTCAAGCTAAAACATAAAATAGCATATAAATTCTGGTTCCTAAATTTTCCCCTGTGAATAGCATTTAACTTTAATCTTAAACTTTGGTCGTCCGCGAACGCTAGCGCAAAGCAGTCACGTATATCGGTAGCTCAGAAAGAAATATTAATGTGTTGTGGAAAAAATGACTTTTATGTCCTAAAAACAGTGTATAGTGTTAGTTACATTATCAAAGAACATAGTTGTGAAGAAATATATAAAAAAAGTTCTACAAATTGGACATTATCTGTGATTATTAGCAACAATTGAACGTTAGTTATTTAAATTTTGTTCGTGCATCTTACGAGTACAAGCGCTCGTGTCAACTTCGGTAAAGTCCGGTGGTCAGAGTTCAATGACCTTCAAGGTCGCTGTTGCACTTGTGTATGCAAGTGTTAAGTACAATACGAACTTTCGTCGCATCGTGTAACATCTTGTATAGCGCAGCGGTCAACGCTAGCGGGTTCAGCGTCTTGAGCTATGAGAACCTGGGTTCGATCCCAGTGACAAAGCAATATTTTTTGATTTTTTTCCTTGCTTATTGTTTGCCTATAGTTGGTTGTACCTGAGTTGAATAGTTTTCAACAAAGAAAATACATAAATAAAGTGTTAGTTGAGGTGAATTTGCGTATCGACCTGACATAAATAAAATAGCATGATCAAGATGTCTTCGTTCGATAATGTTACAATAAGAAAACGCAAGCCTAGACTGAGTTATTCGACTGATAAAGAAATGGAATCACAAAGCTCACACAGTACCGGAAATTTGAGCCTGCCGATCATCATGAACTCAAACCAGTCTATGGTGTCTAATCTGGAAAAACAAATAAGTGAACTCCAAACTGAGCTGGAGGTTGCAAATGAAGAGATTTCCAAGCTTCTAATTGAAATGTCCGAGTTAAGAAAATCGAATGAGAAGTATAGGAATAAATTAACTTTGTTTAAAACTGTCACTGCCTCGGATGTCATAAGGCAAAAGCCATGTTTCTCAAAATTCATTTCGCGTAGGTCATGTACACCTACATACAGAGATATAAATCGATTGTGTTTCTTGCAAACATCCAGTTCACAGCGTACAAACACTGTCTGCAAGCTCCTGGAAAAACTACATGCCTCGAGCATTTCATCGGAGTGTTCGGAGTCGGAGCACACAACTGTCGGGTCACCACAACAAATTGGTGCGAATGACACGATAAAATTTACCGCGAGTGTGAGTCGGATCATAACGTCATCTACGCCTAAGCAAAATCTATCTCAATCTGAAGTTCCTATTAACAATTCCACAAGCCCGATTACTCATAAAAACGAGAACCTAGAAGCGAAGTACAGGAACCGACAATCCTGCCCGAAGCTATGCATAATAAGCAACAATAAAAAGAACTCTGTTCTCAGGTCAGCTGAAAGCGTATTTAAGACTTACAAGATTTGTCACTATTCTCACCCTGGTAGCGGAATAGTGAGACTTTTGGGAGACATAGACCACAAACTGCAGAACTTCACATTTAATGACGTCTGTATTATCCTTATAGGAGGCGAGGATTTTCAGAATACACATAACTATCAAAATTTGGTAAACTCAATTAGGGATAATTTGACCCGAGTAACGTATACAAATGTGATAATCTGTACACCTACATTTAAGCTTAAAGAAAATTGTAACTTATACAATAAGAGAATAGAGCAATTCAACGAGTTGCTATATAATGACATCGTGAAGCTCAAATATGCTTTCCTATTTGATTCCTGCCGAAACCTAAAATACTCTTACGACATGTTTTGGACCAGCAGCGGTTGCACTAACAATAAAGCGCTGTCAATTATATTTAAGAATCTAGCACATCACCTTAGCAAACTTATCTCCTTGACAGCTGTGGTATCAGCTTCAATGCCAGCCTCAGTTTCGGAGACTGTCTTAGAGCCAGCCGTAGCAGAGGCGTTGATTCCCATAGAATTGAAAGACCCAGTAGTCAGTCAGCTAAGTTCATCTGTTCCGCGGGCCGCACCTACGGAAGAGATTCAGAGTATCGAAGGTTCTGATCAAGGACGCAGACGAACAGTATCAGGCGTAACGTGGGGGACGGCGGCACCGGGCACCACACAGTTGGAAGCTTCTGAGCGTCGTCAGTTCCTTCATGTTTACTGCCTTAAGTCTGGAACCACTGTGGATCAGATAATTTCCCACTTGAAGACAATACTGGGTGAAGATGTGTGCACTGCCGATGCTCTCAAAGCTCGAGGTGACTATGCGTCATTTAAAATCAGCACGCCTGCCAACTTGGCTGAGCGAATAATGGATCCAAGCAACTGGGCAAAAGGAGTCTGTATCAAGCCCTGGCGGCAATCATCTCGCGTTTCCCGGAAATTTCGCAACAACTTTCGTTCCCAACCATGCTAGAAGTGCACAGCATTTGGGTGATTGCCAAAGAGAAATCCAGATATATTATCAGAATGTTAGAGGTCTTCGCACTAAAACAAAACTGTTCTTCAACAATTTATCTGAAGCCCAATACGATATCATTGCATTAACAGAGACTTTCCTGACCAGTAGTGTTACAAATGGTGAACTATTTCCCTCCGATTATGTAGTGCTTCGCAGAGACCGTGTCGGCGACGCTGGTTGGGGTGGGGTATTGCTAGCAGTTAAGAATATATACTCAGTGTGTATGATTTCTGATGTGGACGGTTTATCAGATGACAAAGAAATATTATTTGCCATTGTGACTTTAAAAAATGTAAAACTCCTATTATGTGTCGTGTATTTACCTCCTAATTACAATGAAGTACAATATGTTAGTGTGCTTAAATGCATTGAAACGGTTGTATGCAATTATCCGTTTATGGAAGTTGTAATCCTTGGTGATTTCAACCTAAAATCCTGTAACACGGCGACCTCTGTCCGTTATGAATGCTTTGTTGAGTTCTGTAATTTGAAACAGTTTAATACTATTGTTAATGAACACGGCGGTATCTTGGACCTGGTATTATCGGGGCTCCATCCGCCAAGAGTGAAAGTAGCAAAGAGCGAAGAGATGCTTGTGCCGATGGATGCATATCACCCCCCACTCCTAATTACTTTGTCCCTACCTCGTTCTCGAACTTATATTCCCCAAAACACTTCACTGCCTCGCTATGCTCCAAACTGGAATTTCAGGAAAGCGGATCTATTAGCACTATACGAATCCATAAGTAATATAGACTGGACTGAACTATTTTGTCAATGTGATGTAAATAATTGCATTGAAATATTTTATACTTGCCTTTACGATGTTATTAATACTCATGTCCCTTTGAAAAAGGTTGTCAACTCTAAAAAAAAACGATATAATTATCCGCCATGGTTTACATCAGAAATAATAAAAAATATAGAGCTTAAATATTTCAATCTAAAAAAAATTAAATCTACTGGTTTAGAATTCAATCGTGAACTATTTCGATATTATCGTAGTCATGTAAAGAAATTAATTGATGTCCAGCATGAGAAATATATGCAGAATATTGAGCAAAATATCTCTCAGGATAGCAAAGCTTTCTGGAAATATGTTAAGGACCAGCGTAGTGACCGTTGGCAGTGTCATGAATACCAATATAAAAATAAGACCGTAGCTGGTAACGAGGCGGCTAATGCATTTGCTGACTACTTCAACTCTGTTTTCCATACTGATGTACCTCACCTGGATGCTGAGAAGGTCGAAAACCGCACAGGTGTGGGAGCTCCGCACATAGAAATTAAACAAGTAACCGCCACCGAACTTAAGAATGCTGTCCGACGTCTTAAACCGTTTTCTTCACCCGGTCCAGATGCCGTTCCTCCATATATAGTGAAGGACTGTATTTCGGCTTTGACTGACCCCTTGCTATACATTTATAATCTTTGCTTGAGGAATTGTGTATATCCGGTGAAATGGAAACTTTCTAAAGTTACCCCTGTACCGAAAAAAAAAATGTCTAACGATGTGGCTACGTACAGACCTATAGCGGTGTTATCTGTTTTTGGCAAAATTTTTGAAGCAATCATAAGTCGCTCCATTGTTCAGCAGAGTGACAAGTATCTAGACAATGCGCAGCACGGCTTTCGTCCAGCCCGCTCAACTGCAACTAATCAGATGTGTCTGATTGATTATGTTGCGTTACAAATGGATGCTGGGTATCAGGTTGATGTTGCCTTCTTTGATTTTCGGAAGGCTTTTGATCTGGTCGATAATGACATTCTCCTGCAAAAGCTTTCTACATTTGGATTTACCCAGAGCCTTCTTAGATTTTTTGCCGACTACCTTCGGGATCGAAGGCAATATGTGCAACTCTTCACATGTGAGTCTGAGGAATATTTTACGAGGTCAGGCGTTAGCCAGGGAAGTACGCTAGGACCCCTCCTTTTCCTTCTAATGATCAATGACCTTCCACATGTGCTCTCATCATCAAGGTGTCTCATGTTCGCAGATGATTTAAAATTATACCATCCTGTTTCGAATGTAGGTGGGTGTAGTGATTTACAGGATGATATTGAGGCAGTTGCTAGATGGAGTGAAAATAATAAGTTGCCATTCAACACCTCCAAATGCCAGGTGATATCCTTCACCAGATCTACACAGCCAATTGAGTTTGTGTACACCCTTGGTGGGGCAACTCTTGTGCGAGTTAACAGTGTCAGGGATTTGGGCGTGGAACTTGAT
Organism: Thaumatotibia leucotreta; assembly: GCA_025490895.1. NCBI lineage: Eukaryota > Metazoa > Arthropoda > Insecta > Lepidoptera > Tortricidae > Thaumatotibia > Thaumatotibia leucotreta. The sequence continues at coordinate 27,893 of JALPQI010031809.1, read as the reverse complement.
AACAAGCTTGATTTTCGCAACCATATTATTGCCACTTGCAAGAGTGCAAGTAAAACTATGGGTTTCATTATGCGTATAGCCTCACACTTTAAAAATCCGAAGCTTGTAGTGCTGCTTTATAATACATATGTTCGCTCTAAGTTAGAATTTAATTCTGTAATCTGGGACCCCCGTGAAGCGAAATATACAATTATGCTGGAAAGAGTTCAGAGGCAGTTCTGTAGGTTCCTGTACAAGAGGCAGCTTGGATACTATCCACTGTTGTATCCTTCGAAATTCGTTCTAGGTATGGTGGGGTATAATACACTAGAATATAGGCGGAAACGAAATCTCCTTATCCTCTATATCAAAGTATTGAAGAACGAAGTTGATATGCCACTAGTATTCGAGGCTATTCGCTTCTTTGTTCCTGACAACTATGTGAGGATAGGTGTTCGGCGCCGACTTAACTTGTTTGTGCTCCCAGCTGGCATCCGCACACTCCACGCGCTCAACTCCCCCACACCGCGGGCTCTGACTTTACTTAATTCCCTTTTAAGAGAGGTCATTGATGCTGACGTGTTCAATGACAAATGGTCAACTTTAATGAAAGCAGTTGACATTTACCTGAATAATTCTCTGACATAAATATTTTATACTTTCTTCATTTACTTAATTTACAATGTTCATTTTACTTTAATTTTTATATATTGACATGTCCAATTATTGTTTTATGATAAATCTGTGTTTTGTGCAATTTATAACGCATGTGTTTTGTATGTTTAATATGTATGTTTAGCATTGTGGGTACTTTGGGTCCCCTGTAAACTCACAATGTACTTTAAAATAAAATAAACAAAATAAACAAAATAAACTTACGCTATAACATAAGACTTGTTTACTATTGTCAATATTAATTAGTTCACCGAGTGTGTTACAAACTGCTAGACCATATGTGAATACACGTTATAAGCCTAATGTTATCTTTTATTGTTTGAACCTGACATACGATAGACGGAGGTTGGATCAAAGGGCGTCCATCATTTCTTAAATTCTAGATCCAGACTCTGCTCCATTAGGAGGTGGCCGATCCACGATCCTGAGTTAGTCTTTTACTTAATCTAGCCGTGAGCATTCCTACTTTCTTTATAGTTGAATGGCCCCTGACCATTTATGCTTCAGTGGCGTACCCAACGTATGGCCTTTTGGTGTATGACAGGTTCATGCAATTAATATTTTAGATATAAGGTGTTAATATAAAACTTTCGGCGAATGTTGAATTGATGCTTAGTTCTTAAGTAACTGTTTTAATTTTACTCAAACGTCTATACTATACGTTTAAGAATACAAACTTAAATACGTACTAGCTTATTCTGATATATTGACTTATGCTATATTTTAAACAAGTTCCACTATAGAACTTTTCACTTTCTAAATAATAACTATTATCATAAGTGACTTTATCACGTTAATGTGAAGTAGTAAACCTTATAAAGTTGAAACTATCTTTGAAACTTAAACTGATTTAACAAATATTAAAATAAAACAAACATGGACTTCTTAATAGCTGGTTGCAAAATAACACACCTTCACAAGGACGAGATCTCACATGAATTGTCGATTCGTAAACTTCCAGTCAATCCAATCTCACGTAGGTCGAGTCTTTCTATGGCGTTGAAGCAAACTGCTCAATTAGCTGAAAAGGGTGGTCTGAAGTTAGTAGAAGTGGTTCGAAGCAATCCAGCATCTGAAATTGAAATTTGTCAACGGAAAGCAGAGGAAATCGAGCAGGAGATTCAGGACGATTTATCAGCCGCTGCTACCGAAAGACTGTCATCCCGTTGCAAATACTTGCTGTGTCGCCTTTCTCGTTTACAGGATGAATCTGAAGAAATACAGCTGTTGAAGGCGATGATCAACACCATGTTAGATAAACTGAATAAGGATGATAACTCGTCAATATCATCAAACTCGGATAGCGATGATCCTTCTGTTAAGGAGTCTTGTGTTGTTAAAAAGGTTATCTATCAACCTGATCGAACGTTTAATATCAATTCTTTGAATTTAAAGTTTAGAGGCGACTCTTGTATTCGCATCTTTCTCACCAGATTGGAAGAACTTCGTGTCGCACGTAGGATTTCCGAGGATAGGATTTACCGAGGTTTTCCTGAAATTTTAGAAGGACCTGCTCTGTCGTGGTTCCGTGCCCAGCGCACCATTCTGCGCACCTATAAAGAAGTTGTTTCAGCTTTGCAGGAGGAGTTCGACATACCTGACCTTGATCATATTCTTTTACAGGAGATTCGGAGTAGGACTCAAGCTAGAACGGAGACCATTGTATACTTCGTATCCACGGTTCTAGGAATGTACGAACGGCTTAACCGCCAAGTATCAGAAGAAGAAAAACTTGATACGATGTTGAGAAACATCAGGCCAGAATTTTCGAAAGTCCTTGCTCTGCATGATGTTAAGTCCATCCAGCAATTGAAAACTCTGTGCAAGCGGATTGAGTTATCTCAAGTTAAGGCTAATCATTTTCGTGAACCGGTTTTGCCAAAACAAGATGGCCAGTCCTCATCTTTCGTCATAGGGAAGGGTAAAGAGTTTCCATATAAGTCGACTCCACCTCATCCTCACAATTCTTCCAAAACGTTTGTGGCCGCTGTAGCCCAGACGCCTTTCAATTCTAATCCTCAACTTAAGTGTTTCCGTTGTGGTAGAACCAATCACTCCACTAGATCTTGTAGGTTATCTAGAGATATAGTCTGTTTTAAATGTGGAGAAAAAGGAGTTCGCACTCCGGACTGCACCAAATGTAAGGAGTCAAAAAACTAAATAACTTTGTCTTTTCTAATAAAAACAACTATAATCCTTCTGCTCCCTTTCACGCAGAAAAGACAATATATTTTAATCCTCCACAGGGAGATGACAGAGTATACGCACTTTTAAATATAATGAGTCTTAACTTTCGTGGTCTCTTGGACTCGGGTGCCAGCACTAGCTTCTTAGGTAGTGATAGCCATCGTATATTTTCTACGGGTGGGGGTATTCCCATTCAGAAACATAAAAAACCGATAATTATTCGCGTAGCTAATGACAATCGTTTGTTATGTACGGAATATATGGTCTTGCCCATTAATTATAAAGGGGAAGTTAAACTTGTACACTTCAATATTCATTCTCAAATTGCGCAACCTATGGTTCTTGGCTTAAACTTCTGGAGAGCTTATAACTTAGCCCCAGGTCTAATTACTAACATACCTAAAGAAGACAGCCATTATCTGGCTAGCCTTGATTTTGTACCTACTGACACAGGCTTAATAACTTACGATTCGTTAACTCAGGAACAGAAATGTCAGCTCGAAGCTACTAAAAAGTTTTACGATCAAATTGATACGGATAAAGTTGGCCTAGGTAAAACTCACTTAATTGAACATGTTATTGACACGGGGGATTCACCTCCTATCAAACAAAAGTACTACAGACTTAGTCCTAATAAACAAGCAGCGTTAGAAGATGAAGTAAGTCGTATGTTACAAGCGGGAATAGTAGAACCTTCCCACTCGCCTTGGAACTCACCAGTCGTTATGGTCGAAAAACCTAACGGGGATTTAAGATTATGCTTGGACAGTAGGAAGTTGAACTCGGTATCCAAATCTGACGCTTACCCAGTACCTTACGTTCATTACATTCTAGATAACTTACGTGATGCAAAATTTCTAACATCTCTTGACTTAAGTGCTGCGTATCATCAAATACCTCTAAGTGAACAGTCCAAAGAAAAAACTAGCTTCACCGTGCCTGGTAAAGGTCTTTTTCATTATAAACGCATGTGTTTCGGTTTAGTCGGAGCGAGTGCAACTATGCAACGCCTAATGGATACTCTTTTTACGGCTGAATTTGATAACAAGGTGTTTTGTTACATTGATGACATAATTATCTGTACTTCAGACTTTCAAGAACATCTTCGGTTACTAAAGGCCGTTTTTGAAAAACTAAAATCGGCAAACTTAACTATTAATATGAGGAAATCACTTTTCTGTAGGAGTGAACTCAAGTATTTAGGATATCTTATTGACAAACACGGTCTCAGAACCGACCCCTCTAAAGTGGAGGTTATAGTAAATTTCCCAACTCCAGATGACGCTAAAGCTGTCAAACGTTTTCTTGGTATGTGCGGTTGGTACCGCCGTTTTATAAATAACTTTGCAAAAATAGCTCGTCCGTTATCACGACTTACCAGCAAAAAGATAAAATTTGTCTGGTCAAATGAAGCTAATGATTCTTTTAACTTACTTAAGTCTGCCTTAGTATCAGCACCTATCCTTAAATGTCCTAATTTCAATGAAGAATTCTTTATACATACTGATGCATCCTCTTTCGCCATTGGAGCGGTTCTCACTCAGAAATACGACGGCGTGGACCATCCTATCGCGTATTGCAGCCGTACGCTGAATCAACAAGAGACTAATTATTCAGCTACCGAGAGGGAACTCTTAGCAGTGCTCTATGGGTTAGAACAATACAGAGCCTATGTAGAGGGTAGAAAGTGTTTTATTGTGACAGACCACGCATCGCTGAAATGGTTCTCTAATTTGAAAAATCCGACGGGACGTTTGAACCGTTGGGCTTGTAGACTAAGTCAATTTAACTTTGGGATTATTCACCGTAAAGGAAAAGAACACGTCATACCGGATTGTTTATCGCGTGTTCACATTAGTTCCATTGATGTTCCATCATTACAAGATCCATGGTACCTAGATTTATATAATAAGGTTATCGAAAAACCTTCTCTTTTTCCAAATTTTAAAATAGAAAATAATCAACTGTACCGTTTCTCTAAGAATAAATATCGTCTGACAGATCAATTTGACTGGAAGCTGGTAGTTCCTTATGAGAAGCGGAAAGATGTGTTAAATAAGTATCATGATGATCCTACTGCTGGACATTTTGGTGTGTCCAAGACTCATTCTAAAATAGCCGATGTCTATTATTGGCCTACCTTGTTTCAAGATGTAAAAGAATACGTAGACTCTTGTGAAATTTGCAAGACCTATAAACCTGTTAATTTGGCTCGACCTGGTCTTATGGGATCTCCCAGACGTGTATCGTCACCAGGCGAAGCAATTTCCTGTGATATTCTTGGTCCATTTCCTCCATCTTATATGAGAAATCAATATATCTTCGTATGTACTGATTATTTCAGTAAATATGTAACTTTATTTCCTTTGCGCACTGTAACGGCGAAAGCAATCGTTAAGTGCATGGAAAAAGGAATCTTTCTAGTACATGGGGTACCCAAATATCTCTTCTGTGACAATGGTGTTCAATTTACCTCCAAAGATTTTAGAGACCTGATGAATAAATACAGTGTCCCTCATATTTTCTATAACCCTAGATATCATCCTCAAACTAACCAGACGGAACGCGTAAACCGCGAGCTGGTAAGAACCATTGCATCTTACGTGCGTTCTGATCACCGTAACTGGGACAAGAACCTTGCGGAGATCCAATGTGCTCTCAATAATGCCAAACACGAGGTCACCAAACACACGCCGTATTTCTTGACGCACGGTCGTCAGATGATTCTAGAAGGTTCTCTATATAACGATGATGGTCCTATAGATCAAAATTCCATCCATCTGGATACTAGTGATAACCTTTCTGAAAAATTGAAAGAACTCAAAGTAGTTTTCCAGAAGGTTAAAAACTCGTTGCTTGCCTCCCATGATCGTAACGCTAAGCATTATAACATGAGGAAGCGTAACGTAGAACTCGAAGAGGGCCAAATGGCTTATAAGAAATGTTTTCCATTGTCGAATGCCGCTAAATACTTTTCAGCAAAATTAGCACCCCGGTACGAAAAATGTGTTGTACACAAAAAATTAGGACCACTTGTCTATACTCTAAAGTCCTTAGAAGGGAAACTTCTAGGAAACTTTCACATAAAGGATATAGTCCGCCCTGGCGAAGCCGAGCCGTCATCCTAACGGTACTCGTCTTTCGTTCTGAGACCTAGATATATCCAATACTTATTATATAAGGAATGAGACTCTGTCTACATTAACCTTACTATACGGTTCCGGATGCATACGGAAACCAACAAAATTCCCTATTCTGTCCTTATAAAGACTCATAGAGGAACCTTAATCCTTCAACACTAATATCTTTGCTGAGATTCATCTGACTAGTTAGTCATAAAAAAAAAAAAATACATTTTAACGATTTATTCTCCTAAGTAGGGAAACTTTATCATAGTGATTGAGTTATCTCCAACCAAGAGGAATTCTGTTGAAGGAAGTGCAGTTAAAAACTATCTTTCTGTGATTTTGACTTGGCCAAAATACCCTTTCGAGATCTAGTAACAGTGAATCAGCTAGTCGTTCTAGCATTCCCTTTGCTACCTCGTGTGTAAATAAATAGGCATTTTCTTTAACAAAGTAAAAGACACAAACGCCTAGATATTAGGTAGTCCTATTAAGCATTTCTATTATTTATTAGCGGTTAAGTCTCGTGGGTAGAAGCTGCAGATTCACCCCGATATAATTGTAGTGTAAGAGTAATCGATAAGTTTCGTTGAGTCTCAGGTTGTCCTGGATTTTATTATTAAGTTCTGACATCGTCCTCGATGGTCTACCAAGTAGATTTTCTTGGTTAGTCGTATATCATTTAGCCCTATAGCTAGTTTTTATGGTACATGCCTGATCAGCATTCGTACTCCCTCTTTAGGTTTAGGTTTTGTTTAGAATAAATTTATATTCCTAAGTGTTACCGTACATTTAGCAGTTTACTTCCACTCTTAAAACCGTGAACGATAATTTTACTTTATTCCTTACTAACTACTAAACACCCTTACTTTCGCTTATTAATGCTTAATTCGCAATCAACTAACATAATCAAGCTTATGCCACCCTTTTGCACTTATATCCCCTCATCAACTCCTAACTAATACTTAACATACTCTGATACCTGCTTACTAACGGCTTTACGCAATTAACCTATCCTGCTTAAGCCATGCATTAACCTGTCTCCTGCGGGTTTTTTTTTTTTTTTCTTCTCACCTACTTTCTTTCTCTTCAAAAAAAAATTAAATTTTTAATTTAATTTTTTTTTAACCCAACTAAAGATGAACTGTAACACTTTGGACCGTGTGTCTAGACATCTTAATGGATATAATTTATACTGAGCATTTCATCAAGTTTTCGTTGGTTTAGCAGGGATGAATTTAACGTGTAGTATGCCCTAGACTCGGGCAATATCATGGGAAAATAGAATAGAGGTGGAGACTTGTCTTGTGATAGCTTTTTGTAAGTAAGAATTTACCTTGTGTGTGATAGTGGTGTCCTCATGCATTCCATTGTTTAATACCGTTCTGCCTGTGTTGCACTGCCAGTTTAGGTTAATCACAACACTACGCACATTCAGACTATATGTCTTCTTAATAATCAACTTGAAAGGACATTATAAATGCGATTTGTTTCCGTTGTTTACGTTCTTTTGCTAGGTTATGTTCCTGATACATTGATTTGGCATTTGACGTTTGACAGGTGTGCTTGTCTATGGTCCAAAATCCGTTCCACACGCCCGGTTTTAGAAAACATGTTAGATTTTTATTGTCAAGACGTATTATTTACAATTTACCTTTAAAATGGTTTATCTCAATTTCTAGGAACATATTTCTATAAAATTTTAATTGTTGGTAAGGATCGATTTGTGTCCAAGTCTTTCGCACGAGCACAAAAGGTGGCGCTGCGATCGCCGACGCGGTGCTCTCTGGTTCGGCCCAAAATGTCGTCTCGTCATTGGGAATCCGGCATACGATATGTGAGCATCTAAAATTTAACCATTGGATCCCAATCACGTGGAAATGGTAAGTATTTTGTTAGTACAAGTACAGGGATGCATAATCATCCCTCTAAAATCTCTTTCATAAGTTGATCAATGTAATTTTTGTTTCAGCCGCGCCCGGTATTTCTCTCAACTTAGTAACATGAATAGATAGTCCTGTTCGTTCTAGTATATAAGGATTTGTTAACACCAATTCAACATTTGGTAAGTAGTAAAATGAGGTGTTCCTCACTATAATGCCTAGGATGGCTTTCGATATTGTGAATTGTCAATTTCATAAGATAAATTTCTTTTTCAGCAAACGCCATTTTGACCTGCACGCACATGGACCGCTAACCTTATTTCAATAAAGAAAAAAAACCAGCTTATAAACTGGTAAGTGTTTTATTAAACCCGTGGTTCACGTGTTTAATTACATATAAAAGCTCTTGATAGATAGGTATGAATAATTTCCTAGAATTTAACCAAATTTTGTCTCCATTGTTCCAGGTTTTTTTATTTTATTGCTAGTTACATATTCTCATCTACTTATTTCATCTTTCTAAATCTTCGGTCCTGTGGATAGTGTCATTTTATTGCGTCGATCTTTTCATCATCCTGGAGTCCTGAGTCTGCACTACGGGTCACCGGCGGTAAACTCGGAGGTCTGGTCCTGTTCACTGCGCCGGCCCACCCATGTCTGGCAGCGGAGAAGTATTCATGAGAGTCTAGTGAAGAGCAACAACCACAAATCACGGTTTCTATTTAAATCCACCGGTACCTAGTAGAGTAGACAGGTATTTATAAATTTCCTATATAAGGTTTGCTGCCAAATTAAACCTCGGATGGTATGTCTCTTATGCCCCGAGCCATTACTGTTTTGTAAACTACTATATAAAGGGATTTCCTCAAGCTAAAACATAAAATAGCATATAAATTCTGGTTCCTAAATTTTCCCCTGTGAATAGCATTTAACTTACGCTATAACATAAGACTTGTTTACTATTGTCAATATTAATTAGTTCACCGAGTGTGTTACAAACTGCTAGACCATATGTGAATACACGTTATAAGCCTAATGTTATCTTTTATTGTTTGAACCTGACATACGATAGACGGAGGTTGGATCAAAGGGCGTCCATCATTTCTTAAATTCTAGATCCAGACTCTGCTCCATTAGGAGGTGGCCGATCCACGATCCTGAGTTAGTCTTTTACTTAATCTAGCCGTGAGCATTCCTACTTTCTTTATAGTTGAATGGCCCCTGACCATTTATGCTTCAAGCTATGTGCTGAGCCGTGTGGTGACGGCAGTAACAATACATTTGTCACCACCCCAACTCCTCCTGCGGGTGTCGTAAGAGTCGACTAAGGGATTGAAGTGCCACTGACCATTATTAAATTTGATAAAACATTGATGCAGCGTCATCATAATGGACAGATTACTGCGATCGCCAATCCGCTTGTCCAGCGTGGCGATTATGGGCAATTACCTCCTAATGCATTTATACGCATAGTTAAGTGAACTATATCATAGGCTGATGATGATGATGATGATGATGTGCTGGCTGAGCCAGACCACTACAAGCGCACGCGCACGTGCTGTACACACATCCGGTGTGACTTGGCCTTTAGTTCGTCTGCGTATCTTATTTTTTGATTCTGATGCTGAGGCGGGACCATTTCGTGGTAAGCCCTACACTTTTTCTATTTTTCATTTTACCTTATTTTAGAAAGTATATGTTACTAAATATGTGTTTATAGGTAATTTCACCAGAGTTGAGGTGAATGATTACACACACATCCAAAAAAGGACTAATTGCAAAAAACGTAGTGAATGAATGAATGACTTGCGTCAACATATTGAAGCAAATCGCTTGAACAAACTTTTTGCTCAATATTACAGTTGCAATGGGTTTGCTGTCAGTACGAAAAAAGAACAATAATTTCAAATTCCGTGTGTTTACATGACATGTTGATATGTGCGTGACCTCAGCTCTCGTGGAACTATCTATACCATGAATTTGAATGTACACACGTCGGCTACTAAAAATATTATTGTTAAAATATGTCAATTTCTTTATCAGATGCTCGTTAGCCACCGACGAGCAACATCGAGCGATTAGCCGATATCGCGGGAAATAGTTGCCGCGTCCGCTGGCGGCAACAATACATTTCCGGCAGGGGCTAGCGGGCTTCCTAGCGAATGTAGAGCGATAGCGTGTCGAAATTCGCGAAAACGGCCTTTTATAGTAGATTCAAGGCCGTTTAAGTACAGATGTCGCTAGTGATTAGCCTCACAATACCATTGACTAAATTCGCTGTGATCGACGGAAGGTCGTCTGGTGTAATTGGAAGCACGTTGGACCGGCAATCCAGAGGAATCGGGTTCGAATCCCGTGACAACCAGAGTCTTTCGCAGTTGATTTTTTCTATGGTAAGCACATCTGTTACGACATTGTGGGATTAAGTGGGAAACGTCTCGAATGACGTGTAATTGTAGGCCGAGGCGAAGCTGAAGCCGACAAATATGTGATCCGAGGCTTTCCCATTTAACGGCTGAGGCTATTTTTCTGTTCAACGAAGCCGGCAGCGGCCAGCAAAGTGCTGTTTACCGGCCGGAGGGCGGAAAAGTGCATTTTTAACAGACTTCAGAAAGGAGGAAGTTCTAAATTAGACTTTTTTTATATCTTTTCGATATCTCCGAGAATCGTGAACCGATTTTGTTTTTATCGAATAGGGATAACGCAGATATGGTCCTGTTGGCACCAAGTTGGAGTCTGATGATGGGATCTTGGAGAAATCGATCAAGTCGGTTTCTTTTTTTTTATTTGATTATTTTATTAAAACATTATACTTTCCATTGTTGCAATTGAAATAATAAGACAAGGGAAATTTAACCTATTCGACAGCACGTCAAACACAAAAGCTGACTGTTGATTTAAACTTTCACGATTATCACTCATATTTTAGTAGTCTGCTTGCGACCACGGGTGTAACGTCATGCCCGAAACGTCAGGATATAATTAAATAAATATAAATAAAAGTCGTTATATACCTAGATATAATGTAAATAAATAAGACCCCTTTGTCTTTAAAATACAAAAGCTGTCTCTCAGACGCCGCGTTACCAAAATGTCCAACCAACTTTTAACTTTAGGCTTAGGCACGTTAGATATACAGAGTGATTTTTTATTCACTGTTAAAATTTTAGAGAGGTATTTCTAAGGTCATATTGATGAACTTTTACCGGACCGACATCCGATCCGAGAAAAAAATCTGATTTTCCATATATTTCCATCCTCTAATATCTCAGAGTTTACTTTGTATGGAACATTTTTTTTTTTCGAATTGGATGTCGGTCCCATACTAAAAGTTCAATATGACCTCAGAATTAATTAATTATTATTGAGCCTGCGGTGCCGATATATTAGTCATTATCATTAGTGTCCAAATTAAAATCAAAAATTTCAAGGTAAGCAAACAACAATCTGCTGTACTTAACTAAAAAAAAAATCGCCATCGTAAATCTATTTAATTTCAATAATAATAAATTTTCTTTAATCTCCCGATCTTGACACCTTGTCAGAAACGTTAATAAATCAGCTTCAAAGCCATTTATCGCTTCGAAAACCAAAGGGCATCTCATTCGTGACAGATGACATGACAGAGACCGCTATCATTTGCCTACTTCATTAATATCACTGTCTTTTACAATCGCGTATACAGGGTGTAATTAGAGAAGTGATCAGTTTTACACGTTTTTAGCTATAGTAACAATTTGCACCTGAATAGCCCGGTTCTCTGTAAAAACAGAAAACTATTTCAACTTTTTTTATGTCAGCCTCCATAGCCTAGTTGATAGTGACCCTGCCTACGTAGCTGGAGGTTCCGGGTTCGAATCCCGGCGAGGGCATTATTTATCACAAATATTTGTTCCTTGGTCATGGCTGGCTTTGTATCTATATTATATATATCGCCGCCTGGTACCCACATCAGAAGCCTTAATTGAGCTTACCGTGGGACTAGGTCGATTTGTGTAAGATGGAAGATATGTATATTTTTTCTTTTTTGTTATTTATTTTTCTTTTAACGGTTAGATTTTAACGGAGGTTTCAGAATGTTGATGTATATTAGATTTTAGTAATATTTTTTTCGAGTATTACACTTATAACTTATACAGTCGTCAACCTTACTGTATATTTTTCAATCAGATTTATATTGAAGCGTGGTTTAGAAAAACCTTTGTAACACATGTACGCTTATAGATCTGAGAGGTATTTTTAGCTTGACCTTTAACACCTATTTTTTGCGATACGGGTAACAATAATATTACAGGACCTATATAATTTCCATGAATTGAACATTACTAATTATATCATTATAAATGTTTGATTTATTTCACTCCATAATATATAATTATTATTAAAAGAAACTACTGAGCAAATATCCTTCGCTTTCTGTCATTCTTCTGAATGTATTTTTTTTGTGATTAATAAACAAAAACAAAAATAATTCGGAGTGTACATACTTTATACTTCAAGAACGACACTTTTAAGTAATTCAGATAGTCGTAGTATGTAATTATAAATATCTGAACGGAATCATGCAGTCTGATGACTGAGCTAATCAAAATACTATTACACCTATTTAATATTGTTTTCATCACACCTGTTCGGTAAGTGCGCCAGGGCGCTGCGGCGATGCGCGCCGTAGATGCGTCATTACGCCCTAGGGCAATCAAGGATTTTCATACAACATTACGTCGCACTAGCGGGGCGCCGGGGTTTCTATTATAAAAATGATAAATTTAAGTCATCCCTGATTTAGAGAAATGATGTAGACCATTTTAGAGCAGTTTTGTGAAAATATATTGTTTTATTTCCGTCAGCCTCCGTAGCCTAGTTGGTAGTGACCCTGCCTACGAAGCTGGAGGTTCCGGGTTCGAATCCCGGCGAGGGCATTATTTGTGTATTTATTTATCACAAATATTTGTTCCTTGGTCATGGTTGTCTATGTATTTAAGTATCTATATGTATCTATCTATTATATATATCGTCGCCTGGTACCCACATCACAAGCCTTAATTGAGCTTACCGTGGGACTAGGTTGATTTGTGTAAGATGTACCAAGATATTTATTTATTTATTATTTATTTATTTACTTTTTTGCCTCACAGGTGTGGTGAAAAACATTGTGTGTGCCACGGGCGGTATACAAGACAAGAATCACAATTTCTTATTTACCGCCCTTAATACAAAATGTAGGTACCATTTTAGCGTTAACCATCATCAACAATCTATTTGTTAAATATATTGCTAAAAATCTTTCAGCATTTTTATAATGATTAACTCACTCGTAATGACGTAAGCAATTGACTATCATAAATTTCGATATTAAGAAACCTCTTACCGCTTCTTATGTTTAAATGCTTGAAAAGGAAACGGTTTACAAGAACTCAACAGCGTAAAATAAGTCTAAATGCTAAAGCGTACAATAACGAACATAACTCCCATCTTAATGTTTAATTAAATTACGAAATAATTACGCCATGTTGCCAACAACGAAATCGACGGTTCCCGCGAATAAACGCGTATTATCTAAATAGCAACTTTACAAGAGAAATAAAAAAATCGGAAACACTTGAATAACTCATCACCTTGGATGTCGGATTGATATTGAAACAATTTATGAATAAATCGTAGTACGTGTATAATAGGAATGATGACTGTAGTTAAAATATGACATAATACACGAAGAAATTATTACTAAGATGGAAATTGCAGTATTTTTTGTACAGAACTTCTATTTAATAAATTGAAAAGAACTTAAAAGAGTAGGTCGTTTGGCAGTACTCAAACGTGACGTCACTTTTGTGTATTTCATATAAAATTCCATAGTGGTGATCGTTTTGACAGTTCGGAAAAAGATGCTGATTTGACTTGCCAGTCATCATGCCTATTATGCCGTCAATAACATTGTGATCACCTCGGAAAGAAAACCGAGAAGTGAAAGCCACTAAAAAAAATATAGATAAAACGCGGTCAACGCATAATTATTACTTTTGTATTCTTGTAAGATGTTAAAAGATATTATTATGCATACACGTTATAGGCAGTTATCCGGTGTAAAAGTCATCAATAATGTTTATTTATTGTATTTTAAGTAGCTCGTATTATATTTTCATTTACACGACAACAATTTAAACAAATAAGCGCGCAAAGTAGATAAAGTGTCTGCGTACGATTGTATACATTTCTTTCTAAATATTTAAAGAAGGCGACTGTTTTTTTGTTGCGCATAAATTATGATTATGTTTTCCCATAAATTACATAAACGTATTTAAAATACCTCATTTATCAATTTTTGGTTGGAAAAAATTGGGACGGTCCATTATGGGTAAAATGACGTAATAATGCAGCCTCCGTAGCCTAGTTGGTAATGACCATACCTACGAAGCTGTAGGTTCCGGGTTCGAATCCTGGCGAGGGCATTATTTGTGTATTTATTTATCACAAATATTTGTTCCTTGGTCATGGCTGTCTATGTATGTAAGTATCTATATGTATCTATCTAATATATATATCATCGCCTAGTACGCACATCAAGCCTTAACCTTAATTGAGCTTACCGTGGAACTAGGTCGATTTGTGTAAGATGTCCCGATATTTATTTATTTAATGCAATACAAAAACGTGCAATTGCACGGTTATTCGCACGGACCGTCGAAAGGTAAACGAAGGTAACCCGCCGAACGCTAGGCCCAGAAATATCCGATATTGGCTTTAATCGTCGGGGCGGAAATTTCGCCCAAGTAATTGCCTCGCCTCTGACCCCCATAGCGCAGGCGCGAAACTCTCCGCGCATGCTCCTTTACAACCACACGAAAGTCTACCAAAAACAAATACATTTTTAATATGTTTTCTGTAACAAAACCTTTACTAAAACTATCATTTTTTAATTTAAACTCAGTGATAAACGTGTGATATAAAAAGCAACGCCCAACGCAAATCGTGAGTACGCAAGTTGATGTTGATCTCAAAAAATAACCTTCAAATGTTTTAGTAATTTGATTTTGATTGCTGTCTGAAAGGTTCTTTATGTTTAGGATTATGTTTAGAGTGTTCTCTTTATTCCTATGAATGTGTTATGTGCGTCAGAAGTCGTGATGTTTGCGAAAAATCTCATTTATATGCACGTGCTTTTTGCCTACGAGTAGGCGTGTAGGATTGTCATATGCTAATAGTAGCATTACTAACAACGTAGTAAATCGTTGACAGGACATATCAGAAAGAAAAACAGAGCATATCCAATGTTTTTCTATTTAAGTACGTCAAAATTGTCTAAATGTCAAAGAAATAGAAAAAGATTTATAAATCTGTCTTATTTGTGAAGATCTCATTATATTGAGACAGCGTAGTGTAACAGAACGCGAGATGAGTTTTATTATTTACGGGCCTCTAAAATAACTACAGACATTCCTTAAGGTAAACAATATAATTTTTCTCAAACATGCAATGAAATATTGTCTTTACGTTTCTTAGAATAGACTTGGAAGCATCGCTTTTAGGGCGCAGTAACTCACTGGGATGGAAATGGAATTTCATAACACTTTTCAGGCCTAGGCCTGCAAAGTAACTTTTTTTCCTAACTAGTGCGGGAAAGTAAATTTCTCTTTTTAAGGCACTTGTTATGAAAAAAGTAGTTCGGTACACGTGTAAAAACTTCTTTTAAACTCGGGTGATTGTCGCCCACGTTTCACTCGGGCTCCAACTTTCACCCTCGACAAAAACAAAAATTTTAGCACTTGCATCGAAATGTACCTACTATTTTTTAATTTCGACAACATTCTCCTTCTTTTTATTTATTTATTTGTATGTTTGAGAAAAGCACTGTACATGCCTCGGCGTGAAAACGGATTCCCGGCCTTGTTACCCTAACGGTATATACCAACTTGGCCGGAAATCCTCATTTTCCCGGCCTCTGATGTAATGCTAATGACATTGATGTAGAAATAAATCTCGGTTTAGAAATTGACATGTTGGTATGTGTAGGTAAAACACTTCAAGGGATTTGCTTGTTGTATAAGTTATTTGAATTAAATATTTGAACGTCAAAATCATCTTCATAATTTTATTAAAGCATTTAATTCAAATTATGCAGCACTAACATGAACTTGGTGAAGTATTCAAATTGTATAGTTTCTTAACGAAACAATTGTAATACAACCTCTGGCCATTGTTTTTTTATTTGACTAATGATTGTTTATCAGCATCGTTATTTTCATTCGCATTAATATTAATTATTTCATATGTTACATTAACCAATTCCTCATACATTCATATATGTACATCATTAAGGTATGTATGTAAATAAATTACTGCAGAATGACTCGGGAGAAACGAGCACTTACCCCGAGCCGACTATTCAGGGCTTAAGAAGAAATGGGAGCTGCCTATTATAACAAAAATTTCCTAGCGTATAAGGTACACCCGGCTAAGATCGGATAACCGCAATCACTACATAGTATAAAATAAAGTAACTTTTTCTGTCCCTATGTCACTTTGTACGCTTAAATCTTTAAAACTACGCAACGGATTTTGATGAGTTTTTTTTTAATAGGTAGAGTAATTCAAAAGGAAGGTTGTTATGTAGGTAAAGTACCCGTAGTGGTTTTCGAGACTGTGGTGTGGTGATCGCAATGTTCTCAAAGAATTTGAGAACCCTCTCTTGGCAGATTGTTGTGAGATGTTTAGATCTACTTAGCTCTCTCAAAATGGACTCATTAGTTCTCATAGCGGTCCAAGGGATGTTTAGTATCTTTCTTCAACACCACATCTCGAACGCATAGAAACGCTAGAACAATCATCATCATCATCATCAGCCTATGTTAGTCCACTGCTGGACGTAGGCCTCTCCTATTAACTATGCGTATAGACGCATTAGGAGATAAATACCCATAATCGCCACGCTGGGCAAGCGGATTGGCGATCGCAGTAATGTGTCGACTAGGATGCTGCTGCCCATCATCAATCTTGTAGAATGGTCAGTGAAACTTCAATCCCTTAGTCGACTCTTACGACACCCGCAGGAGGAGTTGGGGTGGTGACAAATGTATTCTTACTGCCGTCACCACACGGTGTGTAGAAAAATATCGAGGTATAATTATGTACTTATTATGTCCCCATAGATCCTAATATTCTCAGCAAACTACACAAGAAAAATCCATTACCGTTCAACCACGTTCTATTAGCTAATAATATTGTAAGTAATTCTATATCAATAATAAATATTAGCGATCAGTATGAAAAGGCAAAATGAAATAATAACGAGGTTACCCCGAATATTGGCTATTGAAAGCACTTTTCCTCTCAGAATATTAGAGTCGCTTTCAGATATTTATTTATTTATTTAACCTTTATTGCACAGTTACAAAAAAAAAAGTACAAATGGTGGACTTAATGCCTTAAGGTATTCTCTATCAGTCAACCATTGGGTCAAACAGAAAACTTACATTTGGTGCGCAGTTAAACAGAGAAATAAACATTAAATTCACAAAACAAGTTATATTTTGTTTATCGTATAAAATACATACATATATTTACATATATACATAAAAACATGATAATAAAAACAATGTACCCATGCACAACCACAACACCCACTACAACCCTTGATGTACGCGAAGCAGATGTTCACGTAATTTAAGTTTAAAAGAGAGTTTGCTTTGCGCTTGTCGAATTACTATAGGGAGATCGTTCTAGAGACGAATGGCCTGAAAGGGCGAAAGAGTTAGACATAAATCCTGGGGATGGTGAGTTTAAAGATATATCGGAACGAATCACAGCTCACAAATATCTGCACAGACCCTGCAGGCTAACGCAGCGTGGCGATTATAGACAATTACCTCCTAATGCGTTGATATGCATAGGAGAGGCCTACGTCCAGCAGTGGACTGAGAAAGTCTGATGACATGACTACAAAAGAAACCAAACAGCAGGCTGCGTAGATATATAAAGATACAAAGTCTTCTAAGTTTCCTTTGCAGGCGAAGCAAGTATAGTGATTTTCTCAATCTTGTAATGAAAAAATAAAATCAGAAGTCAATGTCACAGTACAAACAACTAACGAATCTACAATATTACAAAAATGTTCAACTTACGAGTATTTTTTTTAATCTGTAATATTTTATTCGGTCACATTGACATTAGTGGCCGTGTGGTGACGGCAGTAAGAATACATTTGTCACCTACCCAACTCCTCCTGCGGGTGTCGTAAGAGTCGACTAAGGGATTGAAGTGTCACTAACTATTATTTTATAAAAGATTGATGACGGGCAGCAGCGTCATCATAGGGCACACATTACTGCGATCGCCAATCCGCTTGCCCAGCGTGGCGATTATGGGCATTTACCTCCTAATGCGTCTATACGCATAGTTAATAGTAGAGGCCTACGTCCAGCAGTAGACTATCATAGGCTGATGATGATGATGATGATGATATTAGTTCTGTTTTTTTACGAGGAAATGCCCACTGCCACTTGCCCAGAGGTGATCACTTCTCAAAAGCAGGTTACTTCCAGTACTTTGCAGTCCTAGCACTGCTAAGTAGTTATGAAATGTCATGTGTTATCAGCCTCTTTAGCCTAGTTGGTAGTGACCCTGCCTACGGAGCTGGAGGTTCCTGGTTCGAATCCCGGCGAGGGTATTCTTTGTGTAATTATTTATCACAAATGTTTGTTCCTTGGTCGTGGCTGTCTATATATTTAAGTATCTATATGTATCTATCTATTATACATATATCGTCACTTGGTACCCATATCACAAGCCTTAATTGAGCTTATCGTGAGACTAGTTCGATTGGTGTAAGATGACCCAAGATATTTATTTATTTATTTATATCTTATCATGTTCACTCATCGAACCAGCGACATGGTACTTCCGGGTCTAATTTGACGTACTTAATGTCAACATTAAATTTCATTGCAATTTTAAACACATAACTCGTGAGATTACTTCATACTAAACTTATATTTCACGCGGGTTATCTACTCACGTTTTTAACACTTTGAGCGCGGGGAGCTCCCTTGGGGAGTTCTCTGTGGGAGGTCCATTTTCGCTACAAATCGGAAAAACTACGGAACCGGCTACGAGCGTAGCGCGTGGCACTCGTCCGCAATGAAAGTGTTAAGTCGAAAAATTCTCGACTTGTTTCGCTCCTATTATATGAGGAGCTTTTTCAAGAGCCAATCGCTATTAAGAAGCGAAAGTTGTCGAGCATTTTTTGACTTAAAACGTGAGTAGATAAACTGCGTGCAATATAATTTTAGTATAATTCATTGCAAGTTTGTGAATTTTTTTTTCGAAAACAGCGTGGCAGAAGATCATACTTTGTAGATGTGCCAGTAAAACACACATAGTTGTATGAATAAATTGCGGCTGTGTTTCATAACGTGCCGGGTCATAAATTGCTTTTATTGCATTTCCTCTGCATAATGTTCTTGCAGTAACTGCAGATATTAACTTTTGTACTAAGATAGCAGAAAACAAATACCTACAATTTAAAAAGTTTCTTTCATTTTGTGCCTTTTTTGTTCGTGAGCATTAATACGATTCGAAGTAATCGTGAAAACAAATTATTTATTTACATAATCTATTAACTAAATATTATGATTTGTATTTTTCCTCAGTAGTCACTATTTAATACTATATAAATTACAAACATTGGAGACTCATAATACCAAATAAAAACGACCAAGATCACCAACGTCCGAGGAGGACGAGGGAATCGAACCCACGTGCTCAGCTTTCGCGGCTGATGCCTGTACCGCTCGGCCACTCGGTCTTAGCCTAACTAGCTATTAGCGATTCCCACCTCATTTCTGTTTACAAAATTAATTACAGTTTATTTCTACAAGACAAGACGTGACTTTCACATAATGTGATACCTTTTGAAAATGTAGAGGAGCTTTTAGGTACTATGTAATTGAAACTAAGAGTCTGCGTTCCCACCAAGAGCATCAAAATCCGCAAATTTCAAGAATTTGTCTCTGTCACTCTAATGACGCCCTCGTTGGAGTGACAGAGACAAATCCTCGAAATTTACGAATTTCGAAGTTCACGGTAGCGTCGCGCGAAAAGTGAAGGCACCTTGCATCAAGGACCATCGATACATCGAGCGTGCCTTAAATTTCCGAACAAAATCTATAAGGGACTAAGGGTATGGTTTACCATTCTCTGTCGCAGAATGGGAAACTTATTATAACTTCAGCATTTTCGCATAATGGGACCCTCGGGAACTCGCATTTCGCTTAACAAATTAATAATTGACTTTGCGAGTGACACCTTTACAGCAGCTATTCAAATTTTCTGTGTACTTACTGCGTAAAGTTTTGGAATTTATTTTAATATTTATCAAACGGGTTACTCGCGTAATTTAAGTCGATAATTTTCGACAAAAGTGACAATGAGGGTAGTTTTCCTCCTTCGCCGCCCCCGCCAGCGCTGCCCGCGGCCAGCACCCGCTCTAGCAGAGCGCAAGCCCGCAGTACACGTCGGGCTTTGGTCGCGGAAACTCCATGATGAGGATCCTCTAAATGGATCGAAACATGTCGAGCAATTATCGACTTAAATTACGTGAGTAGCCCGTTTGATAAATATTTAAATATGTTTGAGTCTCACGTTAGTCTATTTAGAAGTAAAACTAGCTAGCATCACCGTTGTAGTAGGTAGTGCCCAGAATTTATATGGCATTTCATTGTAACAAATTGTTACAATTACAAGGTACCAGGAAACTTCTATTTATGTCCCAAGTAATCTGTCCAATTCAACGGAAATACAAAAAAACATTCTGTATAAATAAATAAATATCTTACACAAATCGGCTCAGTTCCACGGTAAGCTCAATTAAGGCTTGTTATAAATAAATACACAAATAATACCCTCGCCGGGATTAGAACTTGGAACCTCCAGCTTCGTAGGTAGAGTCACTACCAACTAGGCTGCGGAGGCTGACTATCAGTCCCAGTCTTCTTTTTGACTTTCTCCAAGTTTTTAAAAATTACTTACATGCAAATGAGGAGTTTTTGCCAATGAACAGCACAATTTACATATCAATTACACCTAATAAAAGATATTTGATTAAATTTTGGAAGATTGTTATGATCGTTTGGACTATAGGTAGGTTTTACGGTACCAGGAAACTTATATTTATGTCCCAAGTAACCTGTCCAATTTAACGGAAATACAAAAATACATCCGTTTAATACACAGTTACCTTAAACCTCTCAAACTGTTACATTGATTTGATTCCGTCTTCTCGTTTTGATACACTGACTACACTGAAATGACAAATACGTACGTATTTACCCGAGCACGGCAAATTCGAAATGAAATATTATGATTAATAGCTAACTACGCAGTACTATTATTAATCCCATTATCCATTTATCATCTTACTCGCTTAATAATAAACAAGACGTCATTACTATGTATATATCTCAGTAAATATTTCAGGATGTAGATTGTACTCGTAGATGTATGACTTAGGGACGACTTACTTAAACAAATTGACGTAGTCCTACCTGTAAGCTCTATTAGGCCTTTGAAAGTCTAAGCCACTGGTTCAGCACCAACAATCTAAAGCTAAACTGCTCCAAGACCAATGTCCTACTGTTTAAGACTATTTCGAGAAACAAAGAGATGCTTCAAATTGAGTCCAATGGTGTAGCAATTCAACAGGTTGATTCTGTTAAATTTCTCGGCGTCTGGATTGATGCATATTTGAATTGGAAAGATGAACTGTCTTCACTTGTAAAATCAATTAGCTCGGCCTGTTATGCAATTAGAAGCCTCAGAGAAGAAGTGGGGATACCTCAATTGAAAATGGTTTACTTTGCATTAGTGGAATCCAAGATACGATACAGCATAAAATTCTGGGGCAATAGTTACTGTTACATTACAATATTCGATCCGCCTTTGTAGCCCAAAAGAGAGCCATAAGAATGGTTAGAATTCCTCAGACAACATCGTGCAGGACTTACTTTACTGAGTTAGGTATTCTCACAGTGCCCAGTTTATATGTTCTAGTAATTCTCAGTGATTTAGTAAGGCATTTAAATTATATTGAAAGCTTAGAAGAGCGGGAGGAGCGTCTGGCAACTAGAAGAAAGGACCTACCACAGAAAATACGTAGCAAACTGAAAGTCGTCAGGCACTCTTCTGGTTTTCAGGCAATTGCTCTCTTTAACAGGCTACCGTCCGAGTTAAAGGAGATAATGAACTTAGGTGCATTTCAGGATAGGTTGAAGTCCTTATTGCTGAAGAAGTGTTTCTATAGCGTTGATGAGTTTTTCCATGATGGTAAAGATCAATAGTTAGGTATAGGTTAGGTAATTTACTTGTGTATTATTGTTTTGACATGGTGTAAATTCGTGTAATAGTGTATCAAATATATAATTATACAAATTTCTTTGACATATTAAAATATTATTGTAATTGTATTAATTAATTAGTTAATAATATGCTTCATAATTGTAATTTATAAAAAAGTATGTAGGTATGTAATGTTCAGATACAATGTACATTGTTAATTGAATAAATAACTATGAACTATGAACTAGGGCTTGTATTGTGGGTACTAAGCAACGCTACCTATACCTAAAGTCCATTCATCCTTAGTTTTCTTATCTAGTAAACAACTTTCTAGCCTAAAAGTACACGTTTTCTTTTGTATCTTGTGTTTTAAATCGACACGAGTTACGAATTTCCTTTTTGCACCTGTCTCGTACGACGTTTTTTAGTACAGATGGCCCTCCGAAGTTTTAGACCTGACGTAAAATGAACCACTTCTCGCACTAGAGCCTAAAAAAGGCGCCATCTGTATCTGTACTAGAAAAGCATTTTTTTATTGTATTATTTATGTGATAAAGACAAAAATAATTGCCAGTATGGACAGAGCTAAGGAGTCCTGATATTTAATTGCATCGATAACATCTCAATCGAAACATGATTATGAACAAAGGAATAAAATCCCAATCCTTGTAAATGAAGACACCTTGAATGTAAACAATTCCATTTTATTAGCAAAATTAAACTGTAACAATAGGAAATGAGCGTAATCTTTGTTGCAGGTTCGAATTACCGGCGTTAAACCTCACCGTCAACGCTCGTAAAACCGACAATTCAGGACGACACTGAATTACAATCGCTCCCAAAATCGCAATGAACTGGACGCACAATTATTCATTAGAAGAAAATTTAGGCAAAGCTCGGAACACGTCTCACTACGTAGAAAACATTATCGATAACAAATGGGTCCAAAGCGGCTTTTGCATCTTCTACACCATAATATTCGTCCTTGGCCTTCTTGGAAACCTCCTCGTCTGCTTCGTCGTCATCCGCAACAAAGCCATGCAGACTGTCACCAATCTCTTCATCACCAATCTAGCCTTGTCTGACATACTACTCTGCATTTTTGCCGTCCCGTTCACTCCGCTTTACTCCTTTCGAGGCACGTGGGGCTGGGGCAGTATCTTATGTCACATAATGCCTTTTGCACAAGGTTGCAGCGTATACATATCTACATTGACACTTATGTCTATAGCTATCGATAGATTCTTCGTGATTATTTACCCGTTCAGGCCAAGAATGAAGATAGGAACGTGCGTGACCGTCATATTTATGATTTGGACTTTTGCTGTGACGGTGACCATGCCTTATGCGTTGTTCATGACTTATTACGAAGTTCCTGGAATTGGGAAGTATTGTGAGGAGATGTGGCCCTCGGAAGAGCTTAGGCAAGTGTTTGGTTCTATAACTTCCATCATGCAATTTGTACTTCCATTCATCGTTATCGCTTTCTGCTATACGTGCGTTAGTTTCAAACTGAATGACAGAGCCAAAGCTAAAGCAGCAGCAAAAAATTCTCGTAAAGAAGAGATAGACAAGAACAGAAAACGTCGTACAAACCAGATGTTGATCGCAATGGTGACTATCTTCGGTTTGTCGTGGCTGCCGCTGAATGTGATAAATTTATGCAATGACTACTACAAATACGCTATCCACCTGAAATTCTACTTGGTGACGTTCTTCATTTGCCACGGCATAGCTATGTCGTCAACATGCTACAATCCTTTCATTTACGCTTGGATGAATGAAAATTTCCGTAAAGAGTTTAAGCAGTTAATACCCTGCATGGACACATCAGCTCACTTGAGAGCGAACATTCAATTAGACCCGATGGGTCCTTCAGAGAAGACGTTTAATGGGAACACGACTACAGACAGCTACTTGGGGTCTAGTTCTCAGCAGAGGGGGACATCATTTAGGAATAAGAGGAAGCCGAGTGCGGCGGCAGACGTGGAGAGGAGTGGGGTGGAACTGAACGAGGATCTCCTGACGGTGGACGTGAAACATTGCCACATCTCCACAAGCTACAACCTTCGCCGGGAGTCGGTGAAGCTGCGGCTGATCAACGAGGAGTCTTTCGACGGCACTCCGCCCCAGAGTCAATTCTAACGCTTGATTTCTTGGGTAAGAATTTTATTATAAAATAATGACTTCATAGATTTATAATATCAATGATGCACCATCGCCTACAGATTCAAGTTGAAACAGTGGTCTTCTGAGAGCAAAAAGATATTTGCAGTAAATCGATATGTCAACGTTGTTTTCGACGTAGTTTCGCAAAACATTATTTGCACTTTGGAGAGCATTCTGTCATGTTTACCAACTAATGCACAATGCGATAGGTACATTGTGCTTAAAACTAAGCACTTTTTGAGCAATAAGCACATATTTTAGCGTTAGTACAGTTAAGTGCAAAAATAAGTATCGAAAGAATCCGGTCTTAAATATGTTACGACGTTCTTATTAAGGTGCGGTTAAACTAAAAGAGCATTCGCTGTTCTAAGCTCCCACTCTACGAAATTCGATCGGTACACAAAACGTGATTAGTTGATTTCTTAGAATGGGCGCTAAAACAGCGAATGCTCTTTTGGTTTAAACGCACCTTCACACAGAATTAGAGTGCACTGGGACATATTTTTGAACATTTTTGTGTACACCTTCTTTTGTCTTTGACTGTACCTACTGTACGATAATCTAGGGTATTATAAAATTTATAAATCAGCCAGTATGAAGTATGAAGTAGCCAGTAAGTTCGCTCTTGGCATGAAATCTTATGTTATATACTTATCTAAGAAAATTAAAAGTAATGATGACTTAATAACGTGGTAATATTTACTATACAGAACAGTTCTGTTTAATACTACACTGACCTTTACTTGTTTGGACAGTATTTTAATAAATACAGTATTTACAGTTAGTTATACGATACCACAATCTTGAAATAAACGCCCCCAGTCAAATTATTTTAGATGTAGGCGTAAATTACATTAACACCGAATAGGCTTTCATTGACGGCCATTTTGAAATTAGTTTATATTTCCTGTGTGTCCAATGTGTACATAATTATACTCAATGGACTAAAGTTGGAATGCTTTTGGAGTACTTTGGAATAGTCGTAGCTACATTTTCATTTAGTGTATTTACCTATAGGTGAAGACACATCTAGCAGTATGCGTACGCATTTTGTCTATAGAAAATGTCAGTTTAGTATGGGACCGCGTCCAGCTTTCCGCACGCGTACGCATGCTTTCAAATGCATACTAAACAGCCAATTTTATAAGACAAAATGCGTACGCATGCTGATAAATGTGTCTTCACCCTAAATCTCGGATGTGATGGAGTTTTCAGTGTGCTACGGAAGCCGAAGCCAATTTTCCTAGTGTATATTTTGCAGCTAATAACAAGTTTACCTTCCATTTTCCAACTGCCAAGCATTTTAGAAAGTTCTCTCCATAATTGATTTTTTATCAGGCATTATATTAATTTTCTTTACAGGTGCGGCGATGGCGGCGCGCCCATCTTTGAACGAAATGACTTAGAGTTTACAATATTTTTGGAGTAAGTTTTTCTGGTAACATTTTTGAGACCTGCACAACTTTATGGACAACTACATGACGCTTATGAATGTATGTTAAGGTATGATAAACGTGATATTTTTTCATCCTACCAATATAACTATTAATGTCAGATTAATATACTTGAATGCATTAAATTTGTTCACTTTTAAATATTATGTCAAAGGAACCCTTGAAACTATAATTTTATGTACATAGTTGTTTTCAAACACTGTATAATTTTTTTTTTTCAAATATCCTTCAGTAACATAACAAGCATAAATAGCAATTTCTTCTTTTCTTTTAATATGAATGAAATTTAATGTATTCTAGTAACTTATATAAATATAATAGTAAAGGTAATATCTTCCCAATTAACGTTCAAATATAAACACGCTTACAAAAGTGTTATAAAAAGAAATAATAAAATATAGGTTAGAAATTAAGGATTTTTCCTGTTTTGTTATTGCTTTAGTAATTGGGTAGATTCAGCGTTTCTGTGTTTATTTTTGTTTTTTGGAGGGAGGGACGGTCGTTGTTTATCCCTCTGAACGAAAATTTTATTAAAAGAGTAAAAAAACAATTTAAATTACGCGGGTAGCATTAAAGTATTATGAGGAAAATAAATTTAATACGAGGTAAACGATAAATTGATAGAAATCCTTTAATCGTAATTGTCAATATAATAATATGGTGCACGAAATGTGATTTGAAATGCACCCTGCCATAAACTTCGAAATCTGCAAATTTCGATGATTTCCCCTCGGGTTACCTCTATTTTTGTTTATTTGCACTTTTTTTTCTACGCCTGCCTTTCCGATTCTCTCACGTCGCTATAATTCTCTTTCTAGCCTAACGTTAAAAATGACGCAATATTTTCACCAACCTTCAAGTCAAGAGTGAATAGGCACCTTCTGGACGAACTCATCATAGGCCGCGTCTCTGTCCTTGGCTAGTCTGTGGCCATGAGTAAGCCCATTTCAAATATAAAAAAGTCTAGGCTGATAGCCATGGGGGCATATTATGTCCACTTCCACTGCTGGAAGTGGACATAATATGCCCCCATGGCATGCCACTCAGCTCGATTTTAACTTCCAATCACTGCCCGCCATTTCGCGAATATCAGCGACATCTAGATAGAAAAAGAACTTGCGAGCATTTCGAGAGATTTTAACCATGCTTTCTTGACGACGAAAATCAAAAATTATATTACCTAATGCCAAATTATACTACTTTTTAAACTTTTTTAACTTGCCAACATTGTCGGTACCGTAACTAAAATTCGTAAAGCGATTGTTTTTTTTTTTGTGACAGGATGTTTCGCTTAGCGTTTTCATATATTTTTATTGACAGGCAAAACGTATAGTAAGAATATAACACATTGTGTGTAGCATTATCTATAATCAAAAAAAAGTTTTATGATACATTACGAAAATTCGAAAATACTTCAATGACCTTTGAAACCAAGCCGAACTTAGTTAAGCCGAATTTAACATTAAAGTCTTTAAATATGATCAGGAATAAATCATTAAATTCTCTCGCAATGCTCGCGAGCACCCTGTATGTTGACGTGTAATATAAAGTTCCGAGTCATGTCACGCCTTTTAACCAATTCAATTACAATTCGCATGCTGTAAAACTGCCAAACTCGGTCAAAACATATGTAAGTGAACTGTATTTTTGACTAAAAATGGCAATTTGTAGATAGATGCTCCCACTGCCAGGTTTTTTTTAAATTATATCAATGTCGTGTAGTATAGACGCTAGATGAAAAGAATCCAAGACAAACTAATAAAAATATATAAAACAATGTTACATATAGCCTTCCATAGCCAACGTCAAATGTATTTTGTACTCGATTTTTGCATTAAGGGTCGGATAGATGTGGGAAATTTTTGAGATTCTGTCAAATTTCCCCATTTCGCACACACGCGCACTTCACGCACACTACCTCATTTTACCGAGCGGGGTCATTGACCCTTGGTGATTTTTTTAATGAAAGCGGCCGAGTTTGTAATTTATTACTACCTCTTTTGAATAATTACACTTGTCAAAGTACTAGATGGTAAAAAAGATAGAGAGGGATAGATTTTATAAGACTATCCTTGTCTTTTCGAGTCGTCTCA
>JALPQI010031808.1:0-30751 GCA_025490895.1 Thaumatotibia leucotreta | reverse complement strand
ATCATATTCATATTTCATAGTCCCAATCAAATCATTGCATAAGTTGCCAACTGTAACGTTACGCTGACGTATCATTCAATCTAACCTAACACCTACTCGTAGTTGACAAATGAAAATCGTCCAATAATAATTTGACGATTTTAATTTGTCAACTACGAATGTTGGTATGAACGTGAATGTTGGTATGCCAATTGCTACGAACAAATAAAACATGGAAGCCGCACGCCATACTAAATTGCCTTTCAAAAACGGTCCTGAATTTTAGTAGACAAGAGTCACCCCTTCTTCAATACATCAAGGTAATGAATGTCAATATCAACCTAGAAAATCTTAAACCATCATTTTACAATACTTGTGATTGGTCTTTCAAAGTTTTGATTGGCTATATTCTATCAACATTTGTCAAAGATGTTGCGCCGATATATGCGAGGTATTAAGAAGAGCGCATGTTCTGCCCATCTTGGCACAATTGAAAAACTGTTTTAGGGGGCTTTTTTGAGCTGGCGTTAGACGTCCATGTTATATATGGTCGCAGGCCAATTGAATCATCTGCGAAGTTGGTTAGCAGGTGATATTCGTTAAAATGAAATTCTGCGAAAAGGCAGTATACCGAATAGAGGCCTAGGTGCTTAGACAAGTGCCAATCACTAGCGCTTAATCGCCAATCGTAAACGAAAGGCAGCTAACAGTCTTTGTCACACTAATAAGGAATAGTGACAGAGAGGGAAAACTACGACACGCTAGAGCCAACCCGAGGAACCTTGATCCCTATGACAGCTGTCAGTTTCATACATTATCAGTCAACAATGTCGCGTTTCGACAAGTAATGTATTGAACTGACAGCTGTTATAGGGATCTAGGTTCCCAGGGCCGGCTATAAGTGTTAGCGATTGGCAACTTGGCTAAGCATCTTGCTCAGATGTTTGTGAGAACCCTGGCCACTCCGATATATATGGCGATGTGACAGGTGAAGATGTCGAAAGTGCTGACACAACAAGGGTGGTTGGAGGGAGAACTGCGTGAGGTGGTGACGAAGGATGCCACGTATCATTGCTTCAAAGGTATTCCTTACGCCGCGCCGCCGGTCGGGAAACTGCGCTTCAAGGTATCAAATCGTAATAACTATTTACTTTTGTCAATAAATTATTTATTTTGACATTATAAAATTATTCATAAAACAATTACGTAACAATTAGAAACGTCTTTGG
Organism: Thaumatotibia leucotreta; assembly: GCA_025490895.1. NCBI lineage: Eukaryota > Metazoa > Arthropoda > Insecta > Lepidoptera > Tortricidae > Thaumatotibia > Thaumatotibia leucotreta. The sequence goes on along the minus strand of JALPQI010031808.1, from coordinate 29,543 downwards.
AGAAATTTATACTAGGTACTGTAAATAAAATACGCATGGGAAATTCTCCTGTTTTGACTGTGACAAGATTAAGGTGGAAAAGCTATGAGAATAATAACAAGGCATGCCCTTTGGATTTTCCGTCACGTAGCTCTTCCGTTTTTTGTTTTTTTGATTTGTAGTTGGTAACCAATTTCTTTATTTCAATAGTAGGTTAAGTTTTTAATGAAGCTGACATTTATGTTTTTAGGCTCCTCAGCCACCGATTCCATGGTCCGGCGTTAGGAAAGCCACGCAGCATGGGCCGGTCTGCCCGCAGTTCAACATTTTCACGTTCGAAGTCCAACCTAGCAATGAAGACTGTCTATATCTTAACGTGTACACTCCAGAACTGAACCCCACTAAACCTCTCCCTGTCATGGTGTATTGGCACGGCGGTGGCTACAAAAGTGGCTCAGGAGATGACGACTTCTACGGACCAGACTTCTTAGTCAAACATGGCGTTATACTAGTAACGGTGAACTACAGATTAGAAGTCTTAGGTTTCCTGTGCCTAGACACGGAAGATGTTCTGAAAGATCAAGTGGCAGCTTTGAGATGGGTACAGAACAACATCAAGGAGTTCGGCGGAGATCCTAGCAACGTTACTATTTTCGGTGAAAGCGCCGGCGGTTCTGCCACATCTTACCACATTTTGTCACCAATGTCCAAGGGCTTGTTTCAGAGAGCGATACCAATGAGCGGAGTAGCTTTTTGCGAATGGTGTCAACCATTTGAACCCAGAAGACGTGCTTTTAAACTCGGTGAGCAACTAGGAATCAACACAGATAACCCAGAGAAACTCCTAGAATTCCTGCAGAGTGTTCCCGTAGAGAAGCTTTTCGATACTAACCCAGCTCTAACTGCATTTGAAGAAGTATTACACGCCGCGCATTACATCAAAATGTACTATTTCAATCCCGTAGTTGAAACTGACTTTGGTCAAGAATATTTCATGAAAGAAGATCCCTTTAAAGTTTTGAAAGAGGGGAGAGTGAATGAAGTTGATGTAATGATTGGACACACCAGTAAGGAAGCCGTAATCATAGCTGGTGCTTGCGCTGACACTGATCTCTTAGATGTCTACAACAAGTGGCCAGAACTATTGGTACCAAGAAAACTTTTGAATAATATTTCTCCCAAAAAGACCTTAGAACTCGCCGAGAAGATTCACAGGTATTACTTTGGCACGAAAGCAATCAATAAAGAAACTTTCAAAGAATTCATCGACTTCGCATCGCATGCTGACTTCAACTTATTTATCCAGAGGTTCATTCGCCGTTTGCCAAAACTCGGAAAAAGGAGATATTTCTACAGATTCAATTGTACTAGTGAGAGGGATTTCTTCGGAGCTGGTATATGGGGAAAATCCCTTGGGGAAGCCCCGAAAGCTTCCTTCAATTGGCTCGGCTCCTCCCATATGGACGATGTATTTTACCTGTTTCACGCGAATCGTTTGCCTATGAAAGTAGACAAAACCGCCAAAGGATACAAGATGATTCAAACTTTTTGCAAGCTATTCACCAATTTTGCCAAATTCGGGTAAGTTTCCTCTTTTATAAGCGAAAAATTTTATTAGTGATCTAATTTAATAGTATGCAATTTGAAAAAAGTACTATTGATAAGAACAAACCAAATGTTTTGTCAGCCTCTGTAGCGTAGTTGGTAGTGACCCTGCCTACGAAGCTGGAGGTTCCGGGTTCGAATCCTGGCGAGGGCATTCTTTGTGTATTTATTTATCACAAATGTTTGTTCCTTGGTCGTGGCTGTGTATGTATCTAAGTATCTGTGTACGTATCTATCTATTATATATATCGTCGCCTGGTACCCACACCACAAGCCTTAATTGAGCTTACCGTGGGACTAGGTTGATTTGTGTAAGATGTCCCAAGATATTTATTTATTTATTTAAACCAATTGAATACCTACTTTTTATACTGGTCGACATCGGTATCGTGATTCAAATTGTGAGCGGTTTTGCATGGAACAAATATGAAAATCGCGAAAAAAAAAATCATACTTAAGTACTGGTCATACTGATCGATGCGGATGTGTTCATGATTTTCAGTCACTACTTAATATCAAAAAACATTTGTAAGGGAAAAGTTTGAGTAATGTATCATCATCATCATCAGCCAATTGACGTCCACTGCTGGACGTAATGTATACCTATGTATATTAATGATGATGAACTTTATTAGTCGTAAAATTGTACGTTTGTTCATGTATGGGATACCTTGTTTAGAAAGACCATCTTAACACGTTTTTCACAGTTGGGATCACGACCCCGTAATCACCCAGTATATAGTTCCAAATGGATTTTGCTATTTTGCATGAGAAGAAGATCATAGTGTTTCCTTAACTATTTTAATTTGGTTTTCAGAGACCCAACACCGGATTCATCGCTGGGTATCCGTTGGCCCGAGTACGACAATGTCTCGGAGCTATACCTGGACATCGGGGAGAAGCTCACAGTTGGTGATCACCTGGAGGCTGACGTCATGGCGTTCTGGAAAGGCATCTTTGATGACGTTGGTGAAGATTTCTAGATCATGTTATCAGCAGGGGGATGTTCCAGAATTATCAACACAAGTTGTTTCATGTGCTTTTCAAACAATTCATATAATAGTCATAGTTATAATTATTAGGTAGACCGATCGTCTGCTTCAAAAGATATCAATTTATTATGCCTTTGCCTTTTTATTGAAGCTACAATCAATGGGGTGATTTTTCTTATACAGCTTCGAATCACGGCGGTTTTTTAGTACATGTAGTATGTTAAAGTTAGAGATAAGACGGGCTTAATATACGTTTTCACATCATTAAGTGGTAGTATTTTATTATTCCCTTATTAGTATTAGTTATGTCTACCTTATTTTTTTATTACAAGATATATAACTATATCGCAAGTTTGGAAAAGCAAGATTGAAAAACTACAGCGCACAAAACCGGATTTTTATCAAAAATTTCATTCTACCTAGGTATTTTATGAGAAATACGATCATACTACAGTCAATATTATTCAATTTACAACCAAAAACAATATATTAAAGCATAAAGGAAAACGAAAATGAAAGGTAAAGCTTTTACTTTGATCGAATGTCTCGAATCCAAAATATCCAAATTAATTAGCCGTAAACTTTGCTTCCAATTAATTTTTCTTTCTCAATTCTTCGGAAAACTTTACATTTACAGATTTTTAATTAAATGGTCTTTCTATAGAAATATAATGCAAAATTCGATACGAATTTAGAAGCTAATTGAGTATAAAAAGAAAAGTTGTACCGATTAATGTAATTTAATATTGGACTGTTTGAAATTTTAAAACTGAGTAAATATTTCAATAAACCATCCATCACGACATTAAAGATGTTTTAACATGTTTTCAAGGTTCTATAATATAGCTAACATAGAAAAACAACGGCCAAGGACATGTCGGGCCATGCTCAGTGTTTCGTAGTTATTAAAAAACGCTGCGGCGATTTTGGCTTAGGCAAGCATCTTCATCTCGGCCTCGGCTACTTGGATGGTATGGACTAGACGCTGCGTCATCGCCCACGTTTCGCTTCCGTACATAAGAACGTCGTAACATATTTCTAAGAGGATTCTTTCGATAATAGTTTTGCACTTGACTATGAACCAAGTAGCAAAATATGACAGTTTCGAATATTTGACTCTCGATGTGTTTAGTAGGTCCCCAGACTTGAAATTAACCCTAAATTTCCTAAAACTCGATGCCAGCTTCCTCATAAACAGTTCTCCAGAAGTCCAGGGTATCTGTATCGAGATGATCGCCGACGACAAGCTGGTCAGCGATACGCAAGTACTTCTGCGTACGCGCATCGTGTTCTGGCCAGCGAACTCCGAGCGACGCATCTGGCGTTGGGTCCCTGCAAACATAGCATAATTTGTAGAAGAAAATAGAAAAAAGTTTATTCGTACCAAAAACACATTACACATAAATGAAAATATGCAAAGAGGATACTACGAAATGGCCTCATCTTACAAGGCTTACATGATTGGTGCAACAGCATGTCGCCGTGAGATAGACTTCCCGCATTTATTAAAAACATGAATAAAAGTGGGGACGGATAGTCTCATCAGCGACATAATGTCACACCAAACATGTGCTAAGCCTACTTAACTGGATGGTATTGCGCATTAAGCTGTCTGCATTATGACCACGTCTTTAAATCGAGTACCGTAGGTTGTACAACAGGTAAACTACGTCAATTCCAAATAATTATAAATTTACTACACAGAGATGCATCCACTGTAGGCAGAGTACGAGAACTGAGGAGCTGGAACTGTGCGCCAATCTGTGAGTCCTGAGTGTCCTGACTAAATATTATATTTTTTGAAAGATGAATAGCAATAAACCTATTTAGGTGTAGGTAGGTACTTGAATTATAAGTACTCGTGTGTAATAGGTACTTACCCAAATTTGGCAAAATTAGTGAACAGCTGACACGTCTTCTGTATTAAGCTGTAAGCTTTTGATTGTGTATCTACCTTCAACGGAAAGGCATTGGCTTGGAACAGGTAAAGGCAATCATCCAGGTGCGATGCGCCACTTAGCCCAAATTCCGTCACTGCCCGGCGGGCGAAAAAGTTTCTATCCGATCGCATATCAAACAGATAGAAATACCTCTTAGACTTCCCCAGTTTTGGTATCCGTTGTACAAATCTCTGAATGTGGTAAGTGAAACTGGTTTGCGAAAAGAAAGCAACGAACTCCTTTACAGCGTCTTCATTGATAGCCTTCTCTCCAAAATAGTGTTTTTTAACACGCTTACCCAGTTCCAAAGTTTTCCTTTGCGAAACATTGTATGCAATCTTTTTTGGAACTAATAGTTCTGGCCAGTTCTCAAACCGATTCATGTATTCTGGTTGGGCCAACCCAACAATAAAGAGAGCTTCTTCACTAGTGTGGCCTATCATCAAATCAACTTCGTTTACCCTTCCTGCCTTTAGAGCTTCAAACGGGTCTTCGCTTAAGAAAAACTCCTGGCCAAAATCTTTTTCAGCGACAGGAACAAAGAAATTGGTTTTACCAACCTCCATATTCAAGACATCCTCAAAAGCTAGTAAGCAAGGCCCGGAATCTACCAGTTTTTCTGCTGGAAGGCTCTGTAGGAAATTCAAAAGTTCACTTGGATCTTCAGTATCTACTCCTAATTGTTTGCCTAGTTTAAACGCACGTTCTTTAGGCTCAAAATTTTCACACCAATCACAATTCGGTACTCCACTCATTGATATGGCTCTGTGAAATAATCCTTTTGACATTGGTGATAGAACATGGTAGGCAGTAGCCGCTCCGCCAGCGCTTTGGCCAAAAAGTGTGATGTTGTTTGGATCTCCGCCGAATCGCTCAATGTTATTTTTTACCCATTTTAGAGCAGCAACCTGATCCTTCATCCCAGCATTACCGGGAACATCTTCAGTATCCAGACAGAGGAAGCCTAAGACTTCTAGTCTGTAGTTGACTGTAACTAGTATGACTCCTTGCTTGACTAAGAAGTCGGGTCCGTAGAAGTCATCATTTCCTGACCCGCTCTTGAAGACTCCACCATGGATGTACACCATAACTGGTAGAGGCTTTAAAGGTTCAATTTCTGGTGTGTACATATTAAGGAACAGGCAATCCTCGTTGCCTTCTATGATTTTGTTGGCAAAGAAGTCGTATTGTGGACACACAGGCCCATGTTGTTTAGCCTGCCGTACGCCAGACCAAGGAATCGGCGGTTGAGGTGCCTGAAAATGTATATTATAATTTGTAAATATAAAGAGCACATTGAAGCCAACGTACTAGTATTCTTTGGTGCTGTCTGTTACGAAACTTAATTAATATACCAAGATTCTAGATATTACTAAACACAATGTACGATAAAAAAACACCTTCTTATAAGAAGCAGCATTTGAATGAAAATGTAATTACAGAAAACATTTTCCAAGATGGACGAGCGAAACATTCAAAAGACAGAATTGCTTGGAGAATTCCTTAAGGAGATATGTTAGACAATTTGTAGTGAGATATTAGATACAATTCAAATTAAAAGATAAACAAATTACTCTAATTCTTTTCACTCAATAAACTAAAATTTTAAGTAGCTGCTCCTTTGAATGCAACATCAAGTTTCAAGTGAAGCTTAGCTTAGTTTCTTATTAAATAAGAAATCCTCACTTACCTTAAACCTTAGCTTGCCAACCGGTGGCTCAGCGTAAGGCACACCTTTGAAGCTGTAGAAATGTCCATCTTTCGTCACCAACTCCTTCTTTTCACCCTCTAACCAACCTTCCTGTACTAGCACTTTCATTTTAGAAGATCACTTAGGAAATATTACACTTAATTGTGAAGATATACCTACTATTGTGATTTGACTTTAAACTTATTGAATTTACAAAACAAATTCAATAATTCTCAGTCAGTTTTGTATTGCATTGATTGTATTTTTATAGTGTAATGTTGTGATTATGAATGACTCAAAATGTTATGGACGGAATACCTGCTCGAATGACCTCGAGTATATAACTGGTCATTAGTCGGTATCTGTGATTACAGCGGACGATGTTTGTTTAGATAACCGGTGTGTATTACGCCCTTTTATAAATTATACAGGTTGTAACAAAAATAGTAGCGATAATTTATTCAGTATTGTATTCTGATTGGGAAAAGTTGAAAAAAGTAGAAGAGAAAAGGTAGAAGTACAAAGAGAAAAAAATTTTAGATTTAGAAAATGAATTGTCAAATCCAATGACGAACCATGGCGTTACATGTTAGACTACATGTTCAGATATTTTTGAGCACCGTTCTATGTAATAGTAGTTAGGTTATGTTAAGCGATGTAACTGTTAATAATCAACTACCAGTTTTGTTTGTAATCTTAATGTAGTCCATTTAAAACAAATCAATGACAGTAGTAAAAGAATGATAACACTGACAATTGATAATTTAAATAGATAATACCCAGAAAACTGCTGAGTAATCAATCATTACTTAATGTTTTCTGTATACTTTTTTTTGGTTAATTAAATTTAAGTTCGTACTCAATTAACGGACGTAATAAAATTAAGTATTTTACTAATGAATAGCATATATTAGGTACACTAAAAACAAAATGAATTAAATAACATCAAGTTAGAACACAATAAAATAATACAGTCATAACAGAAACAGTTGCATTCCCGTAGTTTTCTTAAAATTAAGGTGATAATTCCAGGTCAGGTTATTTGAGTTCCCTACTCTGCCTACATAGGTTGGTAACGTAAAGGAGACTACTACCCCGTACCTATCGTATAGATAGGCATGACATTTGAACACGAATAGTAATATAATTTGAGAGCCTAAGGATACAAAACAAAATTAAGTAATCACCTAAATAGTCTAATCAAAATCTTATCTATACCACTCCGAAAAACAGACCGTTCTAAGTATAAAATAAATTTATGAATACTATGTAACAAAATCTTTTTTTTTCTTATCTGGTCCCTACTTTTTTTTCGTATTGGAAATAGAATACAATAACTCCTTATTGCATCTCAAAGACAAATACTGAACCAATTGTAAAAGTAAAATGTAGGGAATAAATAAACAAAAGACAACATTATTACCTTGACCTGACGTACTGAAGTTAACGGTATTGACGAAAAATACTCTTACGTTTTTCGCATTTGCAGCTAATGTGCTCTACGTACGGTCAAGGTCGTTGGAGTTATCAGCTGCCTTAAAAGAAAAATGCCTATCATGCTGTATTCGAACGTTTTGTACCCTATATAAGTGGGTACCTAGTTATCTGAGCGAGTCAAATCCGGCCAGGCGAGTCATTTCCTTTCATTTATGTATTAATTTATAGGTATATGGTATATTCCTAGTAATAGAATTACTCATTAATAATACTTCTTCTGGATCCAGTAATACAACTTACCTACGTGTTAAGTGTTGCAGAAGGTAAGCCATTTTTATTATTTATACGTTAACAGTGTTGAAATGCTTCATCATCATCAGCATCATCAGCCTATTTTAGTCCACTGCTGGACGTCTCCTATTAACTAGGCGTATGTATAGACGCATTAGGAGGTAGGTACGAGTAAATGCCCGATAAATTTGAAATATCCGATAATAAAGCGGTAACTTATAATACCATTGTGCATCAAGGGAGGTAAGTACGGAATTACTAACGAGAGTGTTAGAGTCTTTTAATGACTCGGGTTAGTATCCCGCTTACCGACCGTGATGCATACAATGTTTGTCATCACGCTCGCGGAGAAAAAATAAGTTTTAAGACAAAATATTACTCTATAACGTACTGACATTTCTATTACTCCCTAAGGAATTTCACTTTTCTATTACTCCCGGTACGCATGCAAGCAATGGCGTGCTTAGAGAGCAAGTGTGATGAAAAATATTATAATTGCTCCCGGTCTCCTCATTTCGGCAAATGTAGTGGTTTCCTCCGTAGCCTAGTTGGTAGTGACCACGGAATAATAAAAACTTTTTCTTTTTCTGTTCTGTGGTAGTGAACCTGCCTACGAAGCTGGAGGTTCTGGGTTCGAATCCCGACGAGAGCATTATCACAAATATTTGTTCCTTGGTTATGGCTGTCTATATATTTAAGTATCTATATATGGTCAGATTATACTATTAAATACTGTATGTCGTCGCCTGGTACCCACAGCGCAAGCCTTAATTGAGCTTACCGTGGGACTAGGTCGATTTGTGTGAGATGTGAACACCTCTTTTCATGTCATTTACATTGTAAATGCAATAAATAAATAATAATAATAAATAAGGCTACTTAATATGGCTGCTATTGGTTCTATTCAAAAAATTCATTGATGTTGTCGTTTCAATAAATGTATTCAAAACATATCATAACCAACCAGCTTTCACCCAATTTACATCCCGTATGTTTGTAAGTAACATCGAAAGCAAATAACGATCATATATTTACTCCATATCAGAAACCGTATACTGCCTAAGCCTTATCCTATTCCAACTTAGGAAACGTCATAAGTCGCAATATTGTAAAAGCGGAAGTACTCCTTGACAACAAAAATATAAGAGCGATAATTCTATGAAATGTTTTTCGGGAATATATAGACATGTTAATGGCAAAAATGATTCAAATACCCGTGCACAAAGCGTAACCGTTGGGTGGAATTTATGAAATATCTCGCGGAAATCATTTATAGCTATGACTTGGGGTGAGAACGACATCTTAAGTCCGCCGTACACGTAGCAATTATACCTATACATATATTATTAATATAACGTAAGATATCCAATGCAAAAATATACCTAGTTTATATTTCACTCTGTCTATAATCGACATTGTGAGAAAGACGGAAATATAGTAAGGTCATGGGTACGCCCACCATAAGGCGTACTGATGACCTGTTGAAGATTGCAGGAGTCCGCAGGATGCGGGAAGTGCAGGATTGGTCATTATGGAAATAGGCATAAAGGCCTATGTTCAGCAGCGGACGTCTTTCGGCCGATATGATGATGATCTTATGATACCGAGCTATCTTATTTTAATATATATTGGGCTCCGGTGGCCATCCTGTGGCTCCCAGTAAGTAAGGATTTTAGCTAAATGCGTCGGATGCATTCGGCAGAAGTGCCCTACCCATGGCACCCATTCCCACTTGAGTTTGGCGGGCTTCATACCCACATCTGTAACTCTGGTCTTGGAACGCATATTTAACTGTAAGTCCTTAATTGGAAAAGAGAATTTATCAGAGAACAGCAAGTAATGTAGAAAATTGTTATACAACCTCTACATCTCACAAATTCATTAGCCGAAACTACCGATTACTTTTGCCAAGCCTACCACACCCATGCCTATACATGTATATTTACTTGTAGTTCTCGGTTGAAGATCTTTTCCAAAAACACAGTCTGCAAGATCTCAAGAAAGTTATTTTAGTGCGGTTGAAAAGAGCAACTGAGTGAAGTCAAGTGACGAGATTGCTTTTAGTACATGTACTTATATAGGTACTAACTATTTTTAGACCGAAACCTTTTATCCAGCTTCCTTTTTAGGTAGCGTATCGGGATATCAGATCCAGATTTGATTACTCGCTCCATGCAGAGATCCCCGTGTTTTCCTTATTTTCTGGATTCAGGCAAATTGGATTCGCGCGAACTGCGTTGTTTTGATTCCGGAGACAATGAAACTTTGATATCCTTTTCCGTTGTGTCATGTACAGTATAATATACACCCACACACTGGCAGCATAAATGCGTATTCGAGTTTTGTTGCTTTGCGTTTTGAGTGGGCGCTAAAATCGAGTATTAGGTTTCAGTCTAAATACTTATTAAGTTATATCAAGCGAATGTCGCCGTGTGGTGACGGCAGTAAGAATACATTTGTCACCACCCCAACTCTTCCCGCGGGTGTCGTAAGTCGACTAAGGGATTGAAGTATCACTGAAATTCTAAATAGTAGATTGATGATGGGCAGCAGCGTCATCATTACTGCGATCTCCAATCCGCTTGCTCAGCGTGGCGATTATGGGTGTTTACCTCTTAATGTGAATATATGCATAGTTAATAGGAGAGGCCTACGTTCAGCAGTGGACTGAAATAGGCTGATGATGTGAATGTTGCAGATACACACGGTCGAGTAAATATCACGGTGTTTTCACTTAGTTGAAGTAGTGAATTTGATGTACTCATGACGTCATCGGATATGCTTCCGGAAATTAACGTTAGAGGGCGTTGATATCAATTTCAAGATCTTGTGTTATCTGTACAGCCACTATTTTCTTTTCCGTTACGCGCAGTTAACAAAACGAAAGAAATGACAAAGTATTAGTTTTTTTTCATTACTTGGCTCTCAAAATATTTTTGTTTCATACATAGAGAAATGTAATATTAATTTAGCTATACTTGTATTTTTACTTTTGTCCAACTTGAATTCTTTAGCTACAAATATTTTAGATGCATTTAAAAAATATATTGAATGAACGGAATGTTTTTGCAAGGTCGGCCATAATTAAATTTTCGCTTTGGTTGTCTTCGATGCTTGAACTCGAAGTGCATCGAAACGATATTATTTTAGTGATTTCATACAACGACTGTGCTTGTTCTGGACTCCTATAATTGTGCTTTTCCATGTATGTACTGTACATGGATTGGATTTTTGTAAAAATGGTGCGATGCGGTTAAATGTGTTGTTTGCCTAATTGTGGTAAAATGCGTGAGCATTTTAATGTTACTCAAAACGCATATATATGCAAATTGGAAGCCATTCGCAAAAACCGTTTCAAGATGGAAATGTCCCACGAGCTCCGTTCGCCGACATTAGAAAACTGTGCAATGCGGCTACTGTTTTTTTAATTCAACTTCAATCAAACTGATAGCAAATAATATACAGATGCTTAATAAGTTAGTACCTAAAAACTTTATGGCGTAATATATTAGTGTAAAAATAAAACTTGAAAGTGACATATTTTTTTTGTTTTATTGTTTCTCGATCCTAGTTCGGGCGAACAGAACTAGGTCACATAATGTGTGAACTTCTTCAGCTGATTCCAAATGAGAAATGCGTGGCAAGTTCACACTTGATGTGATCTGGTTTTGTTTGTCCATTATTTCAAAGGTTACCAATCTACAAAGCTATATATATACCTATACATGTACATGTGTATATATATATATATATATGTATATATATGAGAAAAGTTGCCGGGAATCATCAATAGATGGCGCTGCAAGCAAAAACCTTGACTGATAACTCTATACACTACTATTCAATATACTCTATGGTAAATATAGCGGCGGTATGGTTACTTGGTTAGTGGCAATATATTCACTTATCGTCCAATTTGAAACAAAAACACAAGTCTATGGCAATCAGCTATCATAGTCGGGCGATTTTGGGTGAAGACACATTTATCAGCATGCGTACGCATTTTGTCTAATAAAATTGGCAGTTTAGTATGAAACGTGTAAGCATGCGTACGGATGCGGAAAGCTGGACGCAGTCCCATACTAAACTAACATTTTCTATAGACAAAATGCGTACGCATGCTGATAAATGTGTCTTCACCCTATCGCCGTGTCTCTTTTATTTACACGGCAGTGCGTATCTTTTGTTCGTGTTTATAGCCCATAATTCATAGCTTAGTAGCTTGCGGTGAGAACAGTGCCTATGCATCAGTAATCATGTATTTTTAGAAATGTACGTCTACGTCTCGTCTGTCTTTAATATTTTATGCTAATCCATCTTTGACAAATGTGAATAATTTTGACTATGCATTGAAATAAATGATAGTAAGAATATGTTTATTAGCTTAATTCATCTCAAGCCTTGAATAGGTAGATCTTAGCCTATCATTTTAGATGAGCAAACAAACAACTCATGTCATGAGTTGCGGTAGGTTGCCACTACCGTAACATTACTGACCTTGGCAATGATACGAGCGTAATAATATATTATCAGTCTGTTCCCTTACCGCGGGCTCGTAACGTCAGTACTGTGTGTTTACCATGAGTTGCCGCCGCGTTTTTAACGTGGATTTACAGTATCCATATCATCCTGCTCGTATATTCATTTTCAACACACTTGCTGTCTAAGCGCGCCATTGCTTGCGTGCGTAGCGAGAGTTATAGAAAAGTGAAATTCCCTAGGGAGTAATAGAAATGACAGTACGTGATTTAATAATATTATATCTTAAAACTTATTTTTTTGTCGACAAGTGTGATGAAAAACATTGTATGCATCACGGTCGGTAAGCGGAATACTAACTCGAGTAATAAAAGCCCTCCGCCATAAGGCGTCGGGCTTCTAACACTCTCGTTAGTAATTCCGTACTTACCTCCCTTGATGCACAATGTACTATTTTTTGTTTTAAATTTTGATATACTAACTAAGGTCAATAATAAAGACTTATTTTATTTATTTATATGACTGATGATATGATGGTCCCATTTTATCCATTTATCGTGCTACACGTCACTTTCGTAAGTGCGAAAGTTATATACTTGTTAAGGTTCATTCAGACCAAACGAGCATTCGCTATTCTAACCCCCTACTCTACGAAATACGATTGTTACACGAAACGTGATTCGTTGATTTTGTAGAGTGGGGGATAGAATAGCGAATGCTCGTTTGGTCTGCATGCACCTTTAGGACGTGATGGCAAGGACGACAAACGATTAGACGCGGTACCGCCTACAGCTTCAGGCGCAGTGCCGAAGTACTTATTCGCAAATATTTGGCTACATTCATTGTGGCTACTTTAGGTTCATGGGGCCCCAGCGCACGCAAATTGTTTGCTGAGATCGCGAAACGTCTGGTTGACGTAACTAAAGACCGAAGACCTGGCGACTTCCTCGCACAACGCATCAGTATTGCGATACAGCGAGGAAATGCCGCCAGCGTCCTCGGTACTATGTCACAAGGGCCAATCTTAGATATAGGTTAGGTTAAGTAGATTAGTTAGATTTAATCTATGTACATAAATTGTAGTTTTCATTGTGATATACGTTGTGCGAGGATGTGACTGAGATGTTTTAGTTACTGCAATATTCGAAAAATCATGGTAAGTGTACTCTTTGAGAAATTCAAGCAACACGTAATACGTCAACCACAACAATGACACTGCGGAATATACTATACTGGCTAGTTATTGTATAATTATCATTTTTTTATTTTGATATACCTCAAGCAATCATTGGGTACTCGTTCCGTAAGGGTTTCCCCAAATCTATCGACGCGATTTCAGCTAAATCCATTTATGACAACCTTTATAACTACGCAATAGGAACGAAAACGAAACAACTTGGACGACACCGATCGACTCGACGGTGATACGATACGGTGGGATTTTCCCTTAAAAATTCGAAAGAGTCGATAGGTTTGGGGGGACCCTTACCCGGGCTTACCCTTAAAGTTAACTGATGATTGCATTTTATGAGGTGATAAAAGACATGAGTTGTAGTCTATACAATACGATAAGCCTTATATTTTTAATGTATTACATCGATATCTGAAGTATCAGAACAGTACCTAAGTGAAAACTCTAATCTAATCCAAATAATTTAAGCCGACTGATAAATGTACACCTACCTAATAATTTTAGCCGTGCACATTACAACATAATATTATAAAAAAAGGTTGGTTTATGAATTTTGAACAAGTTATAAATATAAAAACTTATTATAAATGAAACAGGCTTATAAAAATTGGTTAAAATTGGTAAAACTACAATTACAAGGACTTTGTACATAGATAAACGTAAAGTTCACTCAACCTGCCCCGCTACTCAATGATTAAGTATATCCACTCCAAAAGAATTTAATAGGTCTTCTAAGAGTATTATACGGTCGAGGAATTTAATTTCCTACCCATTTCGTACCTTGTCATAGTAGCTATAATATGACAGTCCTAGCAGCTTTCATATTGATTGTCACTGTGACAAGGTACGAAATGGGTAGGAAATTAAATTCTTCGACTGTACTATCGCTCTTATCAATGACCACTCTAAATTATCAATTATCTGATATTATAAAACTTCATCCGTTGTAAACTTATAAATAAACATAGCGTTTATCTGTAATGTTTGCGACACAGAACAGTCGTTCCATCGGCACCGAAGGCGAGGTACGTTTGTTTCTGTTATTTTTTTATGTTTACACCTTTTTAATCGTTTTTTACATGTTATCGTGATTATACGGCAAGTCATCATTACGTTTTGATACAATAGTCAACAAATTAAAATTAAAATTATACAAAAAATGGCGTAAATGTGAAATTTCATGACAAACATTAAGATCGACAAAAATATTTTGAAAGGAAACGTCCATCCATGCTTTTTTAGATAAATTTTTGATGTCCTGTAATAAAATCGATGTAATAATGATAATTAGTCTAATATACGTGTTAAATTTTTAGTGTCACTTGTGTTTGAGTTAGTAAAGTTGTAATATAAAAACATAAATTTTGAAATAAAACTATGAAAACGGATAAACTCGCGTATATTAACTAATTTTAACTTCATTCCGACGTTTCGAACACTCATCCGCAGACCACGAACCCTGTAAAGTGTTAGAAACGTCGGAATGAAGTTAAAATTAGTTAATATACGCGAGTTTATCCGTTTTCATAGTTTTATTTCATGTCATGAGTAATCCTCGCGGTAACCGAAGAAAATATAACATAAATTTTATTGTGTAGGTACCTAAACCTAATACGGGCGGTAAATGATACATGAAAATTTTAAATATATAAATATTCATCTTCAAAACTACAATTTATGTACATAGATTAAATCTGACTAATCTACTTAACCTAACCTATATCTAAGATTGGCCCTTGTGGCATTGTACCGAGGATGCTGGCGGCATTTCCTCGCTGTATCGCAATACTGATGCGTTGTGCGAGGAAGTCGCCAGCTCTTCGGTCTTTAGTTACATCAACCTGAAAAAGAATTGATTATACTTTATACTCATATTTTTTTTGAGATTTTTTCGCAGCAATCTATGTATATACTCGTAACTATACATGTTGGTAAGTTATGACAGTTATTTCATATTATTTTGTCATATCCAGCGTTTAACCCGATTGTGTTGCATTACATTGTGGGCTGAACAATTTTGTATTGATACTTTTTATCGTACAGTAATAGGTACCCTGCTTTACGCGACCCCGTTTAACGTGGATTCACTATAACGCGGTTTTGCAATTTATGCCATTAGTAACTACACTGATATCTAATTGGTTATTTTCTTGCACATAGCACATCGCGCCACTCGGACCGTATTCTTTTAAGTTCTAACATTAAGTATTGTAATCGTTATTTACTGTTTTAAGTGAAACAAGTGTACTACAGATAAGCAAAAATAACGAAAATGATTGAGTTTGGCACTAAATTACAAGACCCCGATTTAGATATACGCGCAATTCGCTTTACGCGATTTTCTCTGGAACGCATCACTCGCGTAGCTTTCACTTCGATGTCGAGCGCAGCGCTGCGAAAAACGGTATTCACTAACGTAGAACAGCTCGTCGTCGAATTGTAGGCGGTAACTCTCGTCGCAGTGAAGTTCCAGCTCACGCCGCATTCGTCGCCGAGCGCTAGTGTCGTTTAAAGTGCATTAGTGAATACCATTTTTAGGCTCGACGCTGCCGCAGCGCTGACACAGCGCTGATAGCAAGGCGGTTTCCTTAGTGAATAACACTGCTTTCATTGTAAGTAAAAGTTATCTGAATATACAATTCGCTATCCGATATATCGAAGCGCCCACGGTGTTCCAAAATATCTAATCAATAAATATCGCTTTACCGTCATGACAATAGAAGCCTACTCAGATGTTGCACCAATGTTATGTGATGACCCAATCATAATGACAGTATTAAAAAATATGAGTAGTGGCGTAATTAAAATCAGAATTACTTATAATCTTCGCTGTAATAATCATTACAATACGTTTTTGTTCATAAAGTAAATAAATTTCGTAACATAAAATAATTCTTGACAGTACCGGAACAGAAAAATCGTCTGTTGTTTTGTTTGCAAAGTTAATTTATTAGTTTTTTTTTACTATCAGACTCATCATTAATTTAAGAGTCAAACTCTTGTCGGCGTAACTGATGAATGTAGTATCTGTCTCCATCTAACTCTGTCTAAACCCGCCTCCTTGACTTCCTTGTACGACACAACGTCTACTTTCTCTTTTATTTGTTTCATGTAACTTCTTCAAGGTCTCCCTCTTCGTCGCTTTTCTTCAATCCTTCCTTCAATTATGTTTTTTATCAAAGCGTCATATCGTAAAGGTGGCCAAATATTTTCCCTCTTCTATTTTTTATTATCTTTAACAAACTCCTTTTTTCATTCACTCTTTTAAGCACTTCTTCATTTGTGATTTTTTCTATCAGACTAAACTTCCAAAACAAAAAGTACGTTAATTTATATTACGAATCATCATCATCAGCCGAAAGACGTCCACAGCTCGACATAGACCTCCCCCAATGATCGCCAATATGACCGGTTCTGTGCTGCTTGCCTCCAACGGGTTCCCACGACCTCTACCAGGTCGTTGGACCATATTACGAATACGTTGAGGCAATTAAAGTAATAAAATTAAGCAGGTATCTATATTTAGGTAAGCTATTAATAGCGGCAGAACTGCAGATCGGACCGATACAAAAAGAAGGCCAAGTAATAAATAATTATTTGTTTAGTATCAAATTGCTACAACCGGTACATACATTTTCATATTAGTTTTGTCGCTTAGCGGGTTTAAAGTATAAATAAGTTTGCTACTTAGTAAGCAGTTAATCTTTTAATGAAACGTGTTTTTAGTGAGACATACCTATACAAATAACTGATCAACAAACAATCACGGACGGCGCGGCGCGGCGTAGGAAGGCCCCCCACAAGATGGAGCGACGACCTGGTGACTGAAGGTTGCGGGTGTCCAATGGATGCGGACAGCTCACGACCGATCTTTGTGGAACTCTCTGGGGGAGGCCTATGTCCAGCAGTGGACGTCAATTGGCTGATGATGATGATGAAACAATCACGAATAGAATAGTCCCATAATATCTACTTCAAAAACAAGGGGTCTAACCAAGATGATAATGGTACAATGAATTGATTGAACAATCCTCGAAATTGTACATATAGACAAATGAAACTATAGTCGAGTCACGCAGTTATTCCTCATCATCATCATGAGCACAATCGTCCATTGCTGGACAGAGGCCTTCCCCAATTCGCGCTACCATACTCGGTTCTCATCTCTCCGTATCCAACAACTTTCTACCACATTCTTCAGATCTTCGGTCGATCTGGGAGCTGTTCGCGGTATCCACTCCAAGACTCGTCTATTGTAATGTACTGATCATTGGCTCTTCACACTTTAGTTTCACCCTCATTGCTACGTCAGTCGATTATTTCTATTCATTCACATCACATCATCAGCCTATCTCAGTCCACTGCTGGACTTTACTGACTGACTGGATTAACTATGAATTAGCAGGTAAATGCCCATAATCGCAGCGCTGAGCAAGCGAATCGGCGATCGCAATAATTTATCCACTATGAAGACGCTGCTGCCCGTCATCAATCTTCTATCAAAGAAATATTCAGTGACACTTCAATCCCTTAGTCGACTCTTACGACACCCGCGGGAGGAGTTGGGGCGGTGGCAAATGTATTCTTACTGCCGTCACCACACGGCTGCGCGTAGTTTTTTCTATTAATTATTATTGTTCAATTTGATAGACGAGTGCGATCTTGGCTAAGGACTCACTGTACGTATTATAATTGATCTACATATCTACAGTTTATAGCACAGAGCACGGACCTCTTTAGTGTGTAACCTTAGAGATAGAGGCGGCCTTGGCTGTCATTTTCATAGAAATCGACCGTGTCAGGTAATTTTGACATGTTAATGTAAATAGTGTTGTGGTATGGCTCGATATTTTTATCGATAGATTAAAACCAACAGTTATTTGACTAAAAATGTTACTTGAAAAAAGCTATTCAAACATTCTCATTTTAAAAATCTCACTAAAATGATGTCGTGATATAAAAACAGTAAAATTTATACATTTATTTGAATTTATATTTACAATAAGTACCTACTTACATTAAGTTGTTAGCTTTAAGGTTAAAGTTAAACAACAAGTGTTAAGGGTAAGGCTAGGCTGTCTAGTTATATATGTTACCTTTGCATTGGTTTGTTTGTTCAAGGTGTGCAAACTATATCTACTTATATTACGTTATAATATAAAAGGCAAAAAGAAAATGTAGGTATATCATAGGTGCTTAAATTAAAATTGTAACTATAAATGGGAACTAAAATTAAACGATCAACTGTAAGGAGTTTAGATCGTTAGGTAATTTAGGTATTATATATGAGGACAGATTAACTAGATGTATACATGTATAAAGATATTTTTAAATTCGTAAATTGTACCGTTTTACGTTTTCTTGAAAGATTATCAGATGATTATACTTGGGACAAGAAACACCTGGAAATTACATACTTAAATTAATATGTATTAACAGATAACATCATAAATCCTTTAAAAGGTACTTTACTTTTAAAACATAATAAAATTATTTAGCAAAGCTAACTTACTTTGTCAAACGCAGGATGGAGTTTTAAAGTTGGACAGGCATTGGATGACAATATAGATCTTGGATTTGTTTTTACAAAACAGTCATTTTGGAAGTGGTCCGAACAAATTGTGTCGTGTTTTTGCGGAAACCAGTTCAACTTTCCAGTCGCCGTTATCCAGCGTTCTCTGACACATGGTTCTACACGATGATTCTTAATCCGTGATCAGGAATCATTTTTTCTTACTCAGTAATTGATGGGGATTACGTTAAAGTAGTAATTACGTGAAAACAATTTATTTATTTTTTAATCATATTTTAATTTTGCATTTAATTTTATCCTAAAATCCTTGTCACTCTACTACCATATCGGTTTTAACGAGGTTGTATTCTAATCTCTTTACAAAGTTATTAGCAATTGTCAATTTATGAGTAAACCTTGCCTATGACATTGTCAATCACTCTTGTCATACGCATAATAAACAAAGTCATGGTCACGGATATTGAATGAGAAAATAATAATTATTCACCAAAAATCATGCCTCCACCACATCCGTACTCAATGATAGAGCGTTACGATACTGTACGTTTGTCAATACAAACGAATAGCACAAGGCGAACCCAACCAACAGGTTATTTCACGAACTTCATCCAAACATTCCGATCCCCGGACACAATGTAATAAATCGCATGCACCAAAAATCTTCGCAATTCCGGACAATTAACAGTGCCTCAACATGCTCGAGCACCCGGCCGACCTTGTCATCATCCTGACGATCTGGATCAACAAATCTTAAGATTCTTTGCCGAAGAAGATTTCGAGTGAATCAATGCAATCACAGGAACAATCAAGCGGATCTGTGTCAAGAACAACATTTGAACACTTGTTAAAATATGTTTAAAATAATGTTTTTTGTTTTAGTTGGTCAGGTATGCAGTTTTATTGTTTTTATTTAATTATTAAATTGTGCTGTATGAAAACAAATTGCTTTACTTGCTCATGATTTTGCCAAGTTTAGGTAATGCACGTTAACTTAATCTCCTATCAATTATGTTAGTTCGTTATCAGTATTGCACTGATAAGATAATGAGTAGATAGAAGTCTTTATTGACATAAGATCCTACAAATTCCCGTTTCCCGCCATACTGATGGCACTTGACGTTTCGTAGTTAAACTTTGTACTGTAGGATGACCATGTATTAAGTGGTAATTTGTTTTAATTAGGTTTTCACTTTTAATTAATTAAACAGTAAAGAAATAACTTGAGACCTCGCCGAATAAGTTTAATTTTGGCTAAATTTTAATGTTTTTCTACTCCTGATCACGGATTAAGAAATCTAAAAATTAAGCCAGAATTTCTTAAACTATATGTTTTTGTATAGTTGCTTCATTGTCTGCACTCTAGATAAATATGATATTATTGCTAAATATAAATAAATAAAAGTTTGTGGGACAGTCTCATACAAATCAACCTAGCCCCGAACTAAGCAAAGCTTGTACTATGGGTGCTAGGCGACGGTATATATATATGTACTTAAATAGAGAAATACACATTATTATATTTACTTATACATAGGAATCGTCCGTAACTCGGGAACAAATTTTGAATTTCTACTAACACCGTTTAGTTGTAAGAGTTTACATAGACTATCGATAACAAATTCAGCATCGTGTCTCTTCACTATGTCTCTCGCCCATACTAATTTTATATTGAATTTAATATAACTTTTTTTACTTACCTGCGATAGGAAACGTTTGAATTTTGTTTATTAACGTACGTAGACTGGTTCCTGCATCAGATTACAGAGCTATGTGGCATTCTTGGTATATTTTTATAGTTTATATACCCATGACGTCCCGAGAGGTACTGACAGCACATATGCGTAAAACGCATATGCGCGGCACGGGTTTTGTCTGTCACGCCGTCTCTCTATAGGCGCCCTAAGAGTTCCAACCTCCTTGGTTTATAGCGAACGAGCACTGTTATAATAGTTATTTATTATACAAGGGGGCAAAGTTGTTGTTTAACTGTCGTGCCAATATTGAGACCTGAGCTAGCGAAAGATTCCAAAATTGAGCCACGAGCGTAGCGAGTGGTTCAAAAACTGGAATCTTGAGCATTGCGAAGGTCTCAAGGCACGAGAGTTGAACAAACTTTGCCGCCAAGTGTAATACAACTTTTTTCCCCTCACTATCGCGAGGAAATATGATTACAAATCTCATCCAAATGTAAATTAACTTTAAGAAACTATTGAAAACTCAATGTCGAAACGTATCGTAGAATATAGTTACTTATGGAATTTAAATATTGCAAATGGCTTACAAAGTCACATGAGAAACGACCAATTTAACATGTGAGCTCCGATTGCGCATGTTTACTACGGTCATACAGATCCACTTATACTAGGCAGTAGGGGGCTATAGGAATTAGAGAAATGTCAAATTACTTTATTCACAAGTGTGTAAAAAGCGTTTTTACCCGCTCGTATTAAAGGATAAACGAGCGCTTTACGAGCTAGTGAGGGGAAAAATTATAATTTATACGGACTAAGGACAAGCTTTGCAATTTAAATTGGCAAATAAACCTAGTCACCGATTTATGATTGTAACACTGTCATTTTATGTGACCATTATCGGCGTGACTTGCATAAAACTGCGTGCTGATTGAAATATCAAATAATTCACATCCAAAGTACATTAGTAGTCTTTATTATACCGTGTAGTAAAGTGTAGACTATTGCGCCATGCGATCAGCTAATAATATGCAGTCAAGGTCATCTCGACTATTTCGTCCGTTGAATTGAAACTTTTCAGTTGCATGCAAGTCAATTCTATGGATAAACTCTTAAATATCTTCACCACGACAGATCGCGTGATATTTGGGAACTAAATAGACGCGATCGCCTTATTTAGCTCATTTAGAATATAATAATGAAGCGAATGTTTATACTTAACACGATTCCTTTCACCGCTCCATCACAAAGTTATCACTTAACCAAATAAACTTATCACTATTAAATACTCGTAAAGTCCTATGCCGTGTGGTGACGGTAGTAAAGAATACATTTGTCACCACCCCAACTCCTCCTGCGGGTGTCGTAAGAGGCGACTAAGAGATTGAAGTGTCACTGACCATAATTTGATAAAAGATTGATGATGGGCAGCAGCGTCATCAACATCATAGTGGACACATTACTGCGATCGCCAATCCGCTTGCCCAGCGTGGCGATTATGGGCGTTTACCTCCTAATGGGTTTATACGCATACTTAATAGGAGAGGCCTACGTCCAGCAGTGGACTATCATATGCTGATGATGATGATGATGATGACGATGATGATGATGATGAAAGTCCTATGCCCACCTGTGGACTGTCATGCGTGAACTAATTCATGTAATTATTTTCAGATGGTGAAAGTACAAGTAAAACAGGGCTGGCTGGAAGGTGACAAGCGCGAGGTGGTGACAGGAGATGGTCACTATTACAGCTTCAAAGGCATTCCTTACGCCGCACCGCCAGTCGGGAAATTGAGATTTAAGGTAAAGACACTTCATCTACATCATTACCGTAAGGCGACTACTGCTGAATATAGTAAAGAGGAGTCTTTGGAACTCCATACGCATTTGTTGGAAGTGACCAGCGTCTCCCGGCGAATCCCACAAAGTCGTCTGTCCATCTTGTGGATTTGAGTCAAAATTCTTTACGTTGTCTTGTTTCATACCACTCTGTCACGCTTTTAGTTGCTGTTTCGACTCGGTACCTATATTTAAAAAAATCCGGTGCACTTGTTTTTCTTTTTCACCCTAGATGTTAATCCATACATCAAAAATTAGAAACAAAACATCATCTTATACAAAAATCACAACTGTGTCACATTTTTTTAGAAGACAACGAAAAGAATTTTGACCCGTTTGCCAAACCATATAGCCGTACCATAAGTTGGAAAGTAAAGGTTACGTTACCACTCGACACGTAATGCATTCTATCGCGTTCGCACTGATAGGATAGTACATTGGAGGGAGCGTGAAGGCCTGTTTTATGTATCAAGATAAGTGCATTCGGACCAAACGAGAATTCGCTATTCTAAAATCCCCTACTCTACGAAATTCGATCGTTACACGACGTGATTCGTTGTTTTCGTAATAGAGTGTGGGATAGAATAGCGAATGTTCGTTTGGTCTGAATACACCTTAAAACCTAACGTCACCGATTCTTGAAAGTCATGATACGGTCATGGTCCCGACGTGAGCACTTTTCGACCCCATCGGCCATCTGCTCTGCGCGCAATTTGGCCTGCACGTTGCCAATTGAACTTGCTAATACGGTGGGCTATGCTATGTGAGGCCTAGGTAAAAATATATATCGTGATAATACTTTGCTTACAAACCTACTGGCTTTAGACAAATCATGTGAAATATATTAATTTTACTTACGATAATGGGTACGCGTCTCGCGCTTAATGGTGCCTTTGTAAATTACGAAAGTCTAGATTTCTAAGAATTGCCAATAAATTTTCTCATAACAAAATCTTTGAAATAAGTTTCAATAATTTACAAAGTAATTAAGTAAATTGAGAAACTAAATTAATTAATCATGCTAAAAAGCTAATCTTTATTGGTACCGACCGCTTTAATATCAGACCTTATGGAGTAGGTTATGTAAATATGTATAATCATAATACATTTTCGATCCTCCTCGAAATATGTAGATGCTTAATTAATTTAAAGGATCTAAACACAAATCCGATGACTAATTAAAAATGTAGATCGACTGTTCTTAGGAATTTGTTTGAAACATAAGACTTGCCAATAGTTGTATTGATGTATAACCATGCGACAGCAGGATCCGAAACAAATGTAAACAAAAGCCACCAAATAAAAATATTTAAAGATGAATGATTATTACATTAATGAATCGGTGTTGGCTTTCTGTAACACTTATACGGTTCGTCAGTAGAAAACAAAAAAGTGTAAGAAAATATGGCTGACTTATAATAGAATTTGTTGTCTTTGACCCATATTTTAATACACGTTCGTAGATTTCTGTTTAAGTTAATGTTAATAAATATTAATAGTTTTAACTAAATATGTATGTGAATAAGATTTAAGGTTTTAAGTTGGTGATAAAACCAAATTTGTTTTCTGAATGTGCGTCATTATGAAATAATGAAAGATTTTACATTTGTTTACATTTTTTTCGTTTTCTACTGGCATACGGTATAATTGCTTTTTGTCCTAAATTAAATCTGATATTGAAATTAGCTCGGTATATTATTTCAGGCACCCCAACCTCCTATTCCTTGGGATGGAGTGCGGAGCGCTACCGAGCACGGCCCTCGGTGCCCACAACAAGATATCTTCACCCAACAGCTGATACCAGGTAGCGAGGACTGCCTGCACCTCAACGTGTACTCCCCCGACCTTGAACCAGCTCAACCCCTTCCAGTCATGGTCTTCATCCACGGAGGCGGCTACAGGAGCGGCTCAGGCAACGACTCCCACTACGGACCAGATTTCTTAGTCAAACATGATATTGTCCTTGTCACTATCAACTACAGATTAGAAGCCTTCGGATTCCTTTGCTTAGACACGAAAGACGTCCCCGGCAATGCCGGATTGAAGGACCAAGTAGCAGCTTTGAGATGGGTCAAAGAAAACATTGATAAGTTTGGCGGTGATCCAAGCAACGTTACTGTTTTTGGCGAGAGTGCTGGCGGGGCTTCTACTTTGCTGCATGTGTTGTCGCCAATGTCAAAAGGGCTGTTCAAGAGAGCAATACCAATGAGTGGCGTGCCGTTGTGTGACTGGTCTGTCGCTTTCGAACCAGCGAGGAGAGCGTTCACGCTCGGAAAGATTCTTGGATTTGAAACTGATGATCCTGAAAAGCTTCTCGAGTTTTTGCAAAACGTTCCATCTGAAAAATTGATACTGACGGACCCCTGTGTTGTTGCTTTAGAAGAAAAAGCAAACAGTATTTTGAAGATGTACCACTTCACACCTGTAGTCGAGAAGAATTTTGGCCAAGAATATTTTATGATCGAAGAACCGTTGGAAATTTTGAAAAAGGGAACCGGTAATGAAGTAGACATATTCATCGGTCATACAAGTGAAGAGAGCCTTATTGGAATCGAACAATTTGAGAAACGCTTGTTGAATGACTACAATAGATATCCAGAACTACTGGTACCGAGGGAACTCCTTTACCAATTCAGTCCAAGAACTGCTTTGGAATTATCTAAAAAAATTCATAAGTACTATTTTGGAAACAAAGTGATCAACACTGATGCAATGGAAGAGTTTGTTAAATATGTTTCTGAAACGAGCTTCGTTTACGATATACATAGAACTCTTAATCATTTACCTAAAATTAAGAACAGCAAGACATTCTTCTACAGGTTTTCGTGTCTTTCGGAAAGGAATATATTCAGTGCTGGAGGTGCAAAATACGGTATATCTGGAGCCAGTCATCTAGATGATTTGATGTACCTTTTCCAAGCCAATTTCGCAAACATTCCAATTGACAAGAACGGTAAAGGATATCAAATGGTGCAGCTGGCGTGCAAAGTCTTCACGAATTTTGCTAAATATGGGTAGGTACCAAATAAAGAAAGTTTGCAAATAATAAATACTAATGAATTGGTGTTGCTTCACTGTAACACTTACGTACGTATATATAATGAAAGAGAGAGGCAACACATCCTTCGTGGTTTGCGGTATATATCTGGTTTGATTTAACGCTTGTGTTAGATTTACCACTGTAGTCTTATAAAATAAGAGCATAAAATCAATTGTTTTAAACGCCACTTTTGTAAGCCTGTATCTAAAATTCATCATCAATTTCCCGCCGATTTTTTACGTTCGCTTATTCATATTTTTTAGAGATGATGGGTTAGAGTTAGAGCTGGCCCCAATTTCACAACATTGACAAGTGCTACAATTGTAAATTTTCTGTTACTCTAATCGGGGGCGTCTATAGGCTACAGTTACCGCTTACCACCGGAAGGGCCGTGCGTTTGTTTGCCACCAACATAAAATGTAGTGCAGAAACTTTAATAAATCAGCACTAAATAAATACTTTTTTGTGGAGCAAAATTACAATTGTCACAAAAAACACGACAATTGTAGCGAAATTCCGACATATGCCGAACCACATGTCAAGATTTAATGAAAATTGTACTAAGCCTCACGACAATTGTCACGGGTTTCGGAAAATAAAAAGTAGTTTATTAACGATATAATAACATTATTCGTAACAATTTTATGTTGGTGGCAAACAAGCACATGGACCGTCCGATAGTAAGCGGTAGCCGTAGCCTACGGAGGCCTGTGACGTCAGTAACAGTGATATTTTACAATTGTCAGACTTGTAATTATGGTGAAATAGGCCACTGGAAGCCGGATTAGTATTATTTGGCGTTCAAAAGCGCATTATATTAGAATATAAACGAAAATGTAAACTTATTTGTCAGCCTCCGTAGCCTAGTTGGTAGTGACCCTGCCTACGAAGCTGGAGGTTCCGGGTTCGAATCCCGGTGAGGGCATTATTTGTGTATTTATTTATCACAAATATTTGTTCCTTGGTCATGCCTGTCTATGTATGTAAGTATCTATATGTATCTATCAATTACATATATCGTCGCCTGGTACCCACATCACAAGCCTTAATTGAGCTTACCGTGGGACTAGGTCGATTTGTGTAAAGATGTCCAAAAATATTTATTTTTATTTATTTATTTATTTTATTTGTAATAGGTAATAATTATTTATTTATTTTCCCAGCACCCCCACTCCCGACACATCGCTGGGGGTGACAGTGCCTCCCTACAGCGACTCCGAGAGCTACGTCGACATCTCCGACGGCCTTCGTGTAGGACGCTCGCTCGACTCCGACGTAGTGGCCTTTTGGAAGGATGTGTTTGATACCGTTGGCGCCGAATTTTGAGATTATTGTCATTTTAGTATCAAACGTTTTTTTATCAGTGTACTTGTATGAGCCACGAATAAACATTTTTTTGTACTTTGGGTCTTATTTTTAATTTCTAGGTATGTACTGTTTCATCTGAGTAATTTCAGATAATTATTCTGGATCTACTCTTTCTCTTTTTTCTCAGGAATTGGTACACATGAAAACTTAGAAAATCCTACATTTTCTCAGAAACTGCTTTCAGTGCTTGATGAAA
Source organism: Thaumatotibia leucotreta (assembly GCA_025490895.1). Classification (NCBI taxonomy): domain Eukaryota; kingdom Metazoa; phylum Arthropoda; class Insecta; order Lepidoptera; family Tortricidae; genus Thaumatotibia; species Thaumatotibia leucotreta. The sequence continues at coordinate 2,268 of JALPQI010031808.1, read as the reverse complement.
GAGACTAACCCTCATATGTGTTAATTTTTAGTAAAACGTCCCACTTTGTCGCTTACCATAAAGACGAGATTTCCTGTATCTTCACATGAATAAACTGGCAAAGCGGCTTTATGGCAAACGACAAAGAGGGACGTTTCACTAAACTTACTCACATATTCATGAACGTTTTATCTAATTCAACAAGCTGATAAGTGATAAGTAAGAATCTTTTGTGACAAACAATATACGAGGTGCCCATGAGGAAAGGGAAAAATTCTAACAGCATATTCCTGAGACTAAAAGAAGCAATAGTACATTATTGCAGAGGCCGGGAAAGCGAATTTCGTGGATGAGTATTTTTTGTCGGACGAAGCGAAGCTGAGGCCGACAATTACATACGAATCCACGAAATTCTATTTCCGTCCGAGGCACATATAGGACTTTTCTCCAAACATGCAAGGAAATAAAACAAAATATTTTTATTTCATTTTATTACGAAAAAAACACACACAACAGTTAAAATTTAAATACAGAATATTTTATGCAATTATCAGCTTTAGTTGAAATTAAATACATTGCTCATATTCGGGCAGTTAGAAATGTTTAAAGTGATTGTTTTACCGGGCACTGTTATATTGGTTTGTTGTATGTTTTCTGAAGTTGGAGTGTTGGTAATATTAAACGTTTGATTTGTGTTTGAGTTGCTTTGGTCTAAAACTTGGGAGTGGTCAACTGTGGGTATATTTTTTGATGTAGAAGGCTGGGAGTCTGACTGTTGAAGCTTGATAGTTTTGTTTATTTTTTTACATATGTCGATTTTGTTTTGCACCGAATCTTCTATATAACTCTCAGCTACAACAGTAGACTTCCAGCCTCCGTGTCTTTTAAGAGTTGTTATATTCGCCCCCGAATCGGCTAACAAAGTAGCGGAGGTTCTACGGAAACAATGCCCGGTATAACAATCACTGTCAGGTAAACTTAAATATTTTGCTATTAGCATCGGAATTGACGCCAACTTATGTCTACCGATGACTTGGTTTGTGCACTTCCCATTTCTATAGTTAACAAAAAATCTGTCGGATTTTATTGAACTCGGACGTAGCGCTTGATATTTTTTTCACTAGGGGCACGAACTCTTGACTGATAACAAACTTGCGGTCGATTTTCGTCTTTGTGTCACGTAGCGTAACTAACATTATATCGTCATGACACGTCACATCATTTGTAGTCAAATTTGTGATTTCTATCATTCGACATGCGCCATTTACACCAAAAATAAGCGCCACCTGCAACGAATACAAACCAAATATCATAATTTGAAGTACATTTTCACTTAGGTATCAAATAACAAATGAAGATATAATTATAATAAATAGAAAAAACAGCAAAAAAAATCACCTACCTTATTTGCTAGGTGCATGTCATCTGGAGCTTCGTTTAAATATGTATTTATGTTTTCTTCGGTCAAAATCTTTGATTTTTTGCTTTTAAAGCCCGCCGACTGCCGCTTTAAAAATGATGTCAGATTGCTGTAATTCTTAATATTTATGTCTTGTTCGAGTTGAATAGTACTTTTCAGCATCGAATATATTGCCCACAACGTACTTGGTTTTTTATCTTTAGACATTTCGTTAAAATACGCTAAAAGCACATTTTCCGAGAATGAATTCGTATTTTTCTTGGTTTTCCAAGCCATAAAATTTTCATATACTTTCCGATACTTTTCTGCTGATTTTGGTGGTAATAAGTTATTTTTGACTAATTTAGCTTCTTCCTGCAATTCCGGCGGTGTTCCGATTATCATTTCTTCGTCACTTGAAGTTGAACTCATTTTTATTTAGAAGTTTCAAGAAATTTATTACAATCGATTAAGTAATTCTTCTTGCAAATTGAATAACAATTGAAAAGAAAAAATCTCTTATGATTCCCGCCTAAACTTTTTTTTAATGCATGGTCGTTCATAAAAATAGTAACGATATCTATGGTTTCATTAAACCGTACCTACACGACCTGACACACCGAGGCGTTTGTAACTCATGATAGAACGAGACGGCCATAGATTTGATCGCCGTCTCTCGCTCTATCCAGACCAGGCGTTTGGTCGTGGCTTTAGAATTTGGCTGTATGCATTTTTTTCAAAGTCCAAAAGTAGTTTTTAAGAAGTAAAAAACAATACATTAATGGATTTTAGTACAATTTCGCGGCCGCAAAAACTGTACAATAATGAAAATCTTTTTTTTTAATTTGAGCTGGTACATAAGAAGGTACTTTGCGTTTCGTTTTTGCTAC
>JALPQI010031807.1:0-29487 GCA_025490895.1 Thaumatotibia leucotreta | reverse complement strand
AAATGTTTAATAGTGAGTGTTTTACCGGGCACTGTTATATTGGTTTGTTGTATGTTTTCTGAAGTTGGAGTGTTGGTAATATTAAACGTTTGATTTGTGTGTTGAGTTGCTTTGGTCTAAAACTTGGGAGTGGTCAACTGTGGGTATATTTTTTTGATGTAGAAGGCTGGGAGTCTGACTGTTGAAGCTTGATAGTTTTGTTTATTTTTTTACATATGTCGATTTTGTTTTGCACCGAATCTTCTATATAACTCTCAGCTACAACAGTAGACTTCCAGCCTCCGTGTCTTTTAAGAGTTGTTATATTCGCCCCCGAATCGGCTAACAAAGTAGCGGAGGTTCTACGGAAACAATGCCCGGTATAACAATCACTGTCAGGTAAACTTAAATATTTGCTATTAGCATCGGAATTGACGCCAACTTATGTCTACCGATGACTTGGTTTGTGCACTTCCCATTTCTATAGTTAACAAAAAATCTGTCGGATTTTATTGAACTCGGACGTAGCGCTTGATATTTTTTCACTAGGGGCACGAACTCTTGACTGATAACAAACTTGCGGTCGATTTTCGTCTTTGTGTCACGTAGCGTAACTAACATTATATCGTCATGACACGTCACATCATTTGTAGTCAAATTTGTGATTTCTATCATTCGACATGCGCCATTTACACCAAAAATAAGCGCCACCTGCAACGAATACAAACCAAATATCATAATTTGAAGTACATTTTCACTTAGGTATCAAATAACAAATGAAGATATAATTATAATAAATAGAAAAAACAGCAAAAAAAATCACCTACCTTATTTGCTAGGTGCATGTCATCTGGAGCTTCGTGTTAAATATGTATTTATGTTTTCGTCGGTCAAAATCTTTGATTTTTTGCTTTTAAAGCCCGCCGACTGCCGCTTTAAAAATGATGTCAGATTGCTGTAATTCTTAATATTTATGTCTTGTTCGAGTTGAATAGTACTTTTCAGCATCGATATATTGCCCACAACGTACTTGGTTTTTTATCTTTAGACATTTCGTTAAAATACGCTAAAAGCACATTTTCCGAGAATGAATTCGTAGTTTTCTTGGTTTTCCAAGCCATAAAATTTTCATATACTTTCCGATACTTTTCTGCTGATTTTGGTGGGTAATAAGTTATTTTTGACTAATTTAGCTTCTTCCTGCAATTCCGGCGGTGTTCCGATTATCATTTCTTCGTCACTTGAAGTTGAACTCATTTTTATTAGAAGTTTCAAGAAATTTATTACAATCGATTAAGTAATTCTCTTGCAAATTGAATAACAATTGAAAAGAAAAAATCTCTTATGATTCCCGCCTATAACTTTTTTTTAATGCATGGTCGTTCATAAAAAATAGTAACGATATCTATGGTTTCATTAAACCGTACCTACACGACCTGACACACCGAGGCGTTTGTAACTCATGATAGAACGAGACGGCCATAGATTTGATCGCCGTCTCTCGCTCTATCCAGACCAGGCGTTTGGTCGTGGCTTTAGAATTTGGCTGTATGCATTTTTTTCAAAGTCCAAAAGTAGTTTTTAAGAAGTAAAAACAATACATTAATGGATTTTAGTACAATTTCGCGGCCGCAAAAACTGTACAATAATGAAAATCTTTTTTTTTTATTTGAGCTGGTACATAAGAAGGTACTTCGCGTTTCGTTTTTGCTACATTAATGCGAACATTTCCGAGCATATTGGAGAAATAGTACATTATGCAGAGGCCGGGAAAGCGAATTTCGTGGATGAGAATTTTTTGTCGGACGAAGCGAAGCTGAGGCCGACAATTACATACGAATCCACGAAATTCTATTTCCGTCCGAGGCACATATAGGACTTTTCTCCAAACAGCAAGGAAATAAAACAAAATATTTTTATTTCATTTTATTACGAAAAAAACACCCACAACAGTTAAAATTTAAATACAGAATATTTTATGCAATTATCAGCTTTAGTTGAAATTAAATACATTGCTCATATTCGGGCAGTTAGAAATGGTTTTAAAGTGATTGTTTTACCGGGCACTGTTATATTGGTTTGTTGTATGTTTTCTGAAGTTGGAGTGTTGGTAATATTAAACGTTTGATTTGTGTTTGAGTTGCTTTGGTCTTAAACTTGGGAGTGGTCAACTGTGGGTATATTTTTTTGATGTAGAAGGCTGGGAGTCTGACTGTTGAAGCTTGATAGTTTTGTTTATTTTTTTACATATGTCGATTTTGTTTTGCACCGAATCTTCTATATAACTCTCAGCTACAACAGTAGACTTCCAGCCTCCGTGTCTTTTAAGAGTTGTTATATTCGCCCCCGAATCGGCTAACAAAGTAGCGGAGGTTCTACGGAAACAATGCCCGGTATAACAATCACTGTCAGGTAAACTTAAATATTTTGCTATTAGCATCGGAATTGACGCCAACTTATGTCTACCGATGACTTGGTTTGTGCACTTCCCATTTCTATAGTTAACAAAAAATCTGTCGGATTTTATTGAACTCGGACGTAGCGCTTGATATTTTTTCACTAGGGGCACGAACTCTTGACTGATAACAAACTTGCGGTCGATTTTCGTCTTTGTGTCACGTAGCGTAACTAACATTATATCGTCATGACACGTCACATCATTTGTAGTCAAATTTGTGATTTCTATCATTCGACATGCGCCATTTACACCAAAAATAAGCGCCACCTGCAACGAATACAAACCAAATATCATAATTTGAAGTACATTTTCACTTAGGTATCAAATAACAAATGAAGATATAATTATAATAAATAGAAAAAACAGCAAAAAAAATCACCTACCTTATTTGCTAGGTGCATGTCATCTGGAGCTTCGTTTAAATATGTATTTATGTTTTCTTCGGTCAAAATCTTTGATTTTTTGCTTTTAAAGCCCGCCGACTGCCGCTTTAAAAATGATGTCAGATTGCTGTAATTCTTAATATTTATGTCTTGTTCGAGTTGAATAGTACTTTTCAGCATCGAATATATTGCCCACAACGTACTTGGTTTTTTATCTTTAGTCATTTCGTTAAAATACGCTAAAAGCACATTTTCCGAGAATGAATTCGTATTTTTCTTGGTTTTCCAAGCCATAAAATTTTCATATACTTTCCGATACTTTTCTGCTGATTTTGGTGGTAATAAGTTATTTTTGACTAATTTAGCTTCTTCCTGCAATTCCGGCGGTGTTCCGATTATCATTTCTTCGTCACTTGAAGTTGAACTCATTTTTATTTAGAAGTTTCAAGAAATTTATTACAATCGATTAAGTAATTCTTCTTGCAAATTGAATAACAATTGAAAAGAAAAAATCTCTTATGATTCCCGCCTAAACTTTTTTTTAATGCATGGTCGTTCATAAAAAATAGTAACGATATCTATGGTTTCATTAAACCGTACCTACACGACCTGACACACCGAGGCGTTTGTAACTCATGATAGAACGAGACGGCCATAGATTTGATCGCCGTCTCTCGCTCTATCCAGACCAGGCGTTTGGTCGTGGCTTTAGAATTTGGCTGTATGCATTTTTTTCAAAGTCCAAAAGTAGTTTTTAAGAAGTAAAAAACAATACATTAATGGATTTTAGTACAATTTCGCGGCCGCAAAAACTGTACAATAATGAAAATCTTTTTTTTTAATTTGAGCTGGTACATAAGAAGGTACTTCGCGTTTCGTTTTTGCTACATTAATGCGAACATTTCCGAGCATATTGGAGAAATAGTACATTATTGCAGAGGCCGGGAAAGCGAATTTCGTGGATGAGTATTTTTTGTCGGACGAAGCGAAGCTGAGGCCGACAATTACATACGAATCCACGAAATTCTATTTCCGTCCGAGGCACATATAGGACTTTTCTCCAAACATGCAAGGAAATAAAACAAAATATTTTTATTTCATTTTATTACGAAAAAAACACACACAACAGTTAAAATTTAAATACAGAATATTTTATGCAATTATCAGCTTTAGTTGAAATTAAATACATTGCTCATATTCGGGCAGTTAGAAATGTTTAAAGTGATTGTTTTACCGGGCACTGTTATATTGGTTTGTTGTATGTTTTCTGAAGTTGGAGTGTTGGTAATATTAAACGTTTGATTTGTGTTTGAGTTGCTTTGGTCTAAAACTTGGGAGTGGTCAACTGTGGGTATATTTTTTGATGTAGAAGGCTGGGAGTCTGACTGTTGAAGCTTGATAGTTTTGTTTATTTTTTTACATATGTCGATTTTGTTTTGCACCGAATCTTCTATATAACTCTCAGCTACAACAGTAGACTTCCAGCCTCCGTGTCTTTTAAGAGTTGTTATATTCGCCCCCGAATCGGCTAACAAAGTAGCGGAGGTTCTACGGAAACAATGCCCGGTATAACAATCACTGTCAGGTAAACTTAAATATTTTGCTATTAGCATCGGAATTGACGCCAACTTATGTCTACCGATGACTTGGTTTGTGCACTTCCCATTTCTATAGTTAACAAAAAATCTGTCGGATTTTATTGAACTCGGACGTAGCGCTTGATATTTTTTCACTAGGGGCACGAACTCTTGACTGATAACAAACTTGCGGTCGATTTTCGTCTTTGTGTCACGTAGCGTAACTAACATTATATCGTCATGACACGTCACATCATTTGTAGTCAAATTTGTGATTTCTATCATTCGACATGCGCCATTTACACCAAAAATAAGCGCCACCTGCAACGAATACAAACCAAATATCATAATTTGAAGTACATTTTCACTTAGGTATCAAATAACAAATGAAGATATAATTATAATAAATAGAAAAAACAGCAAAAAAAATCACCTACCTTATTTGCTAGGTGCATGTCATCTGGAGCTTCGTTTAAATATGTATTTATGTTTTCTTCGGTCAAAATCTTTGATTTTTTGCTTTTAAAGCCCGCCGACTGCCGCTTTAAAAATGATGTCAGATTGCTGTAATTCTTAATATTTATGTCTTGTTCGAGTTGAATAGTACTTTTCAGCATCGAATATATTGCCCACAACGTACTTGGTTTTTTATCTTTAGACATTTCGTTAAAATACGCTAAAAGCACATTTTCCGAGAATGAATTCGTATTTTTCTTGGTTTTCCAAGCCATAAAATTTTCATATACTTTCCGATACTTTTCTGCTGATTTTGGTGGTAATAAGTTATTTTTGACTAATTTAGCTTCTTCCTGCAATTCCGGCGGTGTTCCGATTATCATTTCTTCGTCACTTGAAGTTGAACTCATTTTTATTTAGAAGTTTCAAGAAATTTATTACAATCGATTAAGTAATTCTTCTTGCAAATTGAATAACAATTGAAAAGAAAAAATCTCTTATGATTCCCGCCTAAACTTTTTTTTAATGCATGGTCGTTCATAAAAAATAGTAACGATATCTATGGTTTCATTAAACCGTACCTACACGACCTGACACACCGAGGCGTTTGTAACTCATGATAGAACGAGACGGCCATAGATTTGATCGCCGTCTCTCGCTCTATCCAGACCAGGCGTTTGGTCGTGGCTTTAGAATTTGGCTGTATGCATTTTTTTCAAAGTCCAAAAGTAGTTTTTAAGAAGTAAAAAACAATACATTAATGGATTTTAGTACAATTTCGCGGCCGCAAAAACTGTACAATAATGAAAATCTTTTTTTTTAATTTGAGCTGGTACATAAGAAGGTACTTCGCGTTTCGTTTTTGCTACATTAATGCGAACATTTCCGAGCATATTGGAGAAAAATAATTTTAAGTCTCTCTCGCTCTTAGGCGGGCTAACCATGCCCGAGTGGAAGGGACGCGTGCCTCTCACTCGCTCTCATTGTGAGCGCATAACGTGAGCGGAGCGTAACGCAGTTTCTTGAAGTGTCACCCGGCAAACCAATTTATAAGACGTTGTCACGTCAAAAAACAAATATGTCAGGGCTGACTTTTCAATCCTCAGTTGAAGTTACTTTTCCATAATATTAGAAGAGTTTGTGTATTATTTTCTTTACATTATTTTGTAGTTGACTGTTTTGCTCAATGTATTATTGGTAGAGAAAATGTACTATAACTAAACAGAGATTATTATAATTAAACAGATGTTTAGTCAAATGTTACTGGATGCTTAGCCAAGTTGCCAATCGCTAGCGCTTGGTAGCGTATCGTAGTTTTCCCTCTCTGTCACCTGCCTTTTGTATAAAACATGCTTTTCTCGTATTCCTAACAGCAAACCCTTTGAGTGGATTTGAAACAGCCAGTCCGCCATCTTGAAAAGGCCGCCATATTGGATTTGTAATGGCGTTTTTTAGCTATAGTCATGTGTTGTCATCAGAACTCAGAGCGTGTGCATATCATCCTAACTGCAGACCAGGGTGCTTAGATAAGTTGTCAATCGCTAACGCTTAATCGTCAATCGTAAACGAAAGGCAGCTGTCTTTGTTGTACTAATATGGAAGAGTGACAGAGAGGGAAAAGTACGATACGCTACTAAGCGTTAGCGATAGGTAACTTAGCTAAGCATCAAGGTACCACATTTATAAAGAACACGTTTAATTTATTTGTGTAAGGTTGAATATAAAGTTTGTCATCGCTATTAACTCTGCATGCTAGCGCCAACTGTTGCATCTGTCAAAGCGTGATAAAAGTTGATAGATCTGTCATGTATAACTTATAAGAACAGCCTATATCCCAATTAATTTACGTCATAATGATATCATCGGCACCAAAATTCCTGGTCATGGATAGGTTTTTAGTTTAGAGAAAATCCTACCCATTACTATAACTAAACAGAGATTATTATAATTAAACAGAGATTTAGTCAAATGTTACTGGTAAGATAAGAACTCACTCGCTAAGCACTTTCTGCTCAGGGTCCATCTTCTCAAACCGTATGATCTCCGCGAAGGAGCGCTCGTACCACTGGTTCACGAGACCGACCGACGGCATCCGCAGCAGATTCTCGGGAAGCAGCGCTATTTCTTTCATTATGTTCGCCAGTCTGGAAACAGAAGACATTTTTTTTACACTAAGGGAAAATTAAATGAATAAATTACTAACTTTAATTGTATTCCGACGTTTAGAAACACTTTACAATGGAGGAGATTTTGAATGAAGTTAAAGTATACGCGAGTTTCTCCATTTTCATAGTTTTATTTCATGTGTAATCCTCGCGGTAACCGAAGAAGATATTACGTATATTGAATTTAGTCGTGTGGTGACGGCAGTAAGAATAATTTTGTCACCACCCCAACTCCTGCTGCGGGTGTCGTAAGAGTCGACTAAGGGATTGAAGTGTCACTGACCACTATTTGATAAAAGATTGATGATGGGCAGCAGCGTCATCATAGTGGACATATTACTGCGTTCGCCAATCTGCTTGCTCAACGTGGCGATAATGTAATGGGCATATACATCCTAATGCGTACATACCTACGCATAGTTGAAAGGATAGGCCTACGTCCAGCAGTGGACTGAGATAGGCTGATGCAGCAAGGGAAAATTACAAAAAAAATGTGCCGCCGTCTTGGATCTTCAAATGTAATTTAAACCAGGGATCAGAACCGTTATTTTACAAAAACCTCGAAATAGCCCAATTTTTTTTAATGTTTTATACTCTTTATGTACTAGTTACTCAATATTTTATGTAATTTACAATACCATATTTTTAAATCACTCCATTTACTTAAGATGGATATACCGAAGAACGGAAAAAATAACCGTTCTTTTTGTATGGGAAAATACCGGTTTCAGTCCCTGGTCACCAAAGAATCTGGTCACTCTAATGACGCCTTTGTTAAAGTGACAGAGACAAATCCCCGAAATATACGAACTACGGTGTTCGCAGTAGCAGGCTAGTGCTTTCATGACTACAAATACAAACAAATAAAATATGGAAGCGCACGCTATACTAAATTGCCTTTCAAAAACGGTCCAAAATTTTAGTTGACAAGTGTCACTCCATCTTCAATGCATCACGGTAATGAATTTCAATATCTTCAGATATACCCATCAACCTATAAAATCTTAAGCCGCTATTTAAAAATTGTTGTGATTAGTCCATCAAAGTTTTGATTGACTATATACAATAAACATTTATTTTGTCAAAGATGTTGCACCGAAATATGCGCGGTGTTAAGAAAAGCGCTACGTCCTGCCCATCTTGGCACAATTGAACAATTTGTTTTTGGGGGCATTTTTGAGCTGGCGTTAGACGTCCATGTTATACAGGGTGGAAAGGGACGACGTTCTTTCCCGCTACCGACCGAGTCTACCAACTATTATGATAAACTTTCAGTATGCGACCAACATCGAAAGCGTACACGGAAAATTGACTTTTCCATACTATTGAACTCTTAACTAGTCACCCACTTTGTATTAGGGGTTTTTTTTTAAATATTTCTATGTTGGTCCCATACTGAAAGTTCATCGTAATGGTTGGTAGACTCGGTCGGTAGCGGGAAGGAACGTCGTCCCTTTCCACCCTGTATATCATGGACGTCTAACCCAAGCTCAAAAATGCCCCCAAATACTAAATATACTTTCCACCCTGTATATGAAGGGTCCACAAAAAAACATTGTCCAAAGCCTAAAAAAATCAGGTCAAATTCACACCTTATTCTGTTAAAAGTAAGGCGATTTTTCCTTCTGCAATTTGAATTGATTAGACATGTTCTTTCCATGGACCCTTCAAATGGTCGCAGTTTCATGACAATACACTTTTTTCTAATTTTCTCACCCACGTGGCCCCGTTCATGAATAATGAAAAAGGATGCAACACATTAATCAAGTAAATAATCACTTATAATTAGTGTAACCGGTTAGAGGGCGAATTCATTAAGAATTGTAGTTGTCCGTTTGTCATTGTTTTGTTTATAATTATGGGTACTACGACAATGACAATAAGATTTGTCCGTGTACCTACGAAGAAATAAAACATGGAAGCCGCACGTCATACTAAATTCCCTTTCAAAAACGATTTTCTATTAATTATATATTCGAAAATTTTAATATCAACCTAGGTGTAAAAACTTAAGCCACTATTTCAAAATAGTTGTGATTTGGTCCATCAACGTTTTGATTGGCTATCACATAGTACGAGTATAAAATAAAGTCACTTTTTCTGTCCCTTTTGTACGCTTAAATCTTTCAAACTACGCAACGGATTTGATGAGATTTTTTTTAAATAGGTGGAGTAATGCAAGAGGAAGGTTTATAAGTAGGTATAGTACCCGTGCGAAGCCGGGGCGGGTCGCTAGTATTCTATAAACGTGTGTCAAAGATGATGCGCGGTGTGTTAAGAAAAGAGCTATGTCCTGCCCATCTTGGCACAATTGAACAATTGGTTTTGGGGGTATTTTTGAGCTGGCGTTAGACGTCCATGTAATATATGGTCGCAGACTGTGACTATTATACAGATTATACTTGAGTAGTGTAAATTTGTTATTTGACTTATTTGTATATGAATTAGGGTGTTTTTATGAAAAGTCAAAGTGAAATGATTATGCACTAATCTGTATTTCTATATTACGTAGTATTTACATAAGTAACATAGTAGTTGCTCTCATTTATTATTAAATATAGATAACGAAAACCATAAACGTAATGGCGTGATGTTATCATTATATATAAACATTATATAACCGGAATATCTTATAATTTCACCTTCAAAGCGCAAAAACATGACCTTGCTACCAACCCATAATAATCACATCATCAGCCTATCTCAGTCCACTGCTGGACGTAGACCTCTCCAATTAACTATGCGTATAGACGCATTAGGAGGCAAATGCCTATAATCGCCACGCTGAGCAAGCGGATTGGCTAATGCAGTAATATGTCCACTATGATGACGCTGCCCATCATCAATCAAATCAAAAATGGTCAGTGACACTTCAATCCCTTAGTCGACTCTTACGACACCCGCGGGAAGAGTTGGGTGGTGACAAATGTATTCTTACTGCCGTCACTACACGGCTTACACGCTCATATATAACCCCCACTTCGCATGCTAATCATGCTATCAATGGTTCCCTTAGAAAATCATAGCAAGTAAATATGATGGAAAAATATAGAAACTGCTTCCATCGAGGACTTGTGTTTGAAAACATAAATACATAATAAGAGTAAAAATAAAACTGGATACAAAAATACACTTAATCATAAGAATATATACGCTTGGGGTTATCGATGGAATATTAAATGGTTATCTGTAGCTATATTGTTTATAAAACCGTAAAAAGATGGAGTATTGATAAGACCACTAACTCCAGATTCGATACACGATAAGAACCATAAAAATAACAAGTACATACTAGGTAGGGTAAAGGTACCAACGACCCTATAGCGAACTTGAAAATGCGCAAATTTTGGGGATTTTTCTCTGTCACTCTAATGACGCGTTCGTTGGAGTGACAGAGACAAATCCCCGAAATTTACGAATTTCAGTGTTCGGGCGGTAGTAGGCCAGTAGTACACCAGTAGTCGACCAGGCACCAGTAGTTGGCCAGGCACCAGTAGTTGCCCAGTTATTGAGAGATTGGGAATTGCATTTGTAGCAGTCTTACTAAAAGTAACATAAGGTGGACCTTATAACTTTGTGATTAGGTTTACTATCACCATCAGTCAAGTGATGACAGTATAAGAGTTGGGAAGAGTTACAAGAGTTTTTTTTATTATGGCACAACAACAACAGAGTCGAGAAATTCAAATAAAGAATAAGTAGGATAGTTTAGGCGGTTTTCTGCCAAGGAGTGGAATTCCCTGCCGGCGTCTATATTTCCGAGATCATATAACCCGTCAACCTTCAAGTCAAGGGGAGGCCGAAAACTAAAATATATACATATTTTAGTTTTCGGCCACCCAAAGCTTCATATTTTTATTATGTAAAGGCCGAAAAATAAGGAGGCCGGTAAAGCCGGTTATGCGGCTAAACTACCTAATCTGTGATGTTGAAAAACTTGTAAACATACGATATGCAATTTCATGTTCTCGGCCATTTATCTATACTATGTATAACCTTAAAATAGTAATAATATTTACATAGCACGAAGTAGTAGATAAATAAGATAAGTTTAATCTGATGTCAATAACTAAAACTATAAATATAATTTAAAACGTACAGATAACCGTTGAAAACAACGAAAAGATAATAGGGAACAATACCTAAGTATAGCAAGAATACTGTTATTGTGTAGAAATGTAAACTAGAGACGGAAATAAATACATTTTTTTTATGTGACGAAGGTAGACAACTGAGCTTTCAGCCCACCTGATGGAAAGCGAGATCTGAGACCCATGGACATAGTGACCAAGGATCGGACAAACGCCCGTCATTCTGAACACACAACCCTGTTCTGCACAGTAGAGACTTCTTTATATTAACATATTTTATTTTATAAGATATTTTTTAATAACAATCACACAAAGTACAGATGTAGTGAGAAATGACTTGCCTTCGGAAACGTTCGTCAACGTCATGCTGTTTCAGTCTATCTCACTGAGACTGACAGTAATAGCTGTCATGCTACTTCAGTCAGACTCGGTGACACTGCTGAAACAGCATGTGTTTACGAACGTTTCCGAAGGCAAGTAATTTCTAACTACACCTGTATTTATTTAGGAGATCCGAACTCTTTCTTACTTGTACACATCATGATTGTAACGAATAAATTATTTAGAATTTTTGATATTTAATTATTTTTAGTGACCAATATCATAAATTCACAAATTGCTGTGTACAAGTAAGGAGTTGGGATGTATTAAATAGATACTTATTAGAGTTATTAAAAACATATCTCATACAATAAAATATGTTAACATCATAAGATAAGGAAGTTTCTACTATACGGAATAGGGTTATGTTTTCAAAATGACGGGCGTTTGTCCGATCCTTGATAGTGACCAACAAATCGCCTATGCGCTGCCTACCCTGAGGACTTATTTAAATGGATTGCCTCTATGCCAGTAATTACAGCCGCTATCTTACCCCCAAACCGGTATTAACTATTTAGCGGCAGGATAACGGGTAAGATATATTGATTTAAACTTTCACGATTATCACTCATATTTTAAAGACAAACGGGTCTTAATCGCGTAAACTTACGTTTAATTATATCCTGACGTTTCGGGCATGACGTTACACCCGTGCCTGCGACCACGGGTGTAACGTCATGCCCGAAACGTCAGGATATAATTAAACGTAAGTTTACGCGATTAAGACCCGTTTGTCTTTAAAATATAACGGGTAAGATGGTGGTAGTTATCCGGGCGGACCCTGCACGAGGTCCACCAGCAAAAATACATCTCACAAAATAACCTAGTATATAAAGTGGGATAAAAAAGTACTTAATTTTTATAATTTTTTTTTTTATTTATTTAAACTTTATTGCACAAAACAAAGAAAATTGTACAAATGGCGGACTTAATGCTAAATGGCATTCTCTACCAGTCAACCATTGGGCCAAACAGAAACATTTTAGTTGGTGCTCAACTCGAATAATTATTAAAGATATAGTAATACCAAATGACTATAACAATACCTACAATTACATACTACTACTTATATAATAATTAAATAAACTAATACATATTTTATTTTAATTTATTTTAATATAATGTTATGCTTGACGAGTACGTTTTGAACCTTTAGTATGCGTTACCGTCAAGCAGTTCAATCAAAATTTGACTTTGACGGCTATTGCATAAAGTCAAATTGTAATGGAGCAGATCTGAAGAAGCATACGAAAGGTTAGGTTATCGTACGTTATAAATTAATTAAATTATTACCCATTTTAAATTTAGATTACTTTCCTTAGGTTTCTATATTAGAATAAGTGTATGCAATAAAGGCAATTTACCACTTAAATGATATATCAAGCTGTCAATGATTTAAAAAAAAACATATTCACATTAAGTAATTTTTTCATTCTGTTTTTATGTTAAAGAACCTGTAACATTCAAACTTCTAAGGTCACATATATGTTTTTAGGTTTTCGTAATCCTATAATCGTCGGCTGACAACCAAAACTCACTATAAAAACTTTCACTACTCTTCGCAACCTCTTATGTCAGTATTGAATCAGAACTTAGATACGATCTCTATTTCAAGTAGGTATTTGTTACTTAGTGAGTTTTGGTTGTCAACCGACGCTATAGAGTGTACCCTTGAAAGGTATTTTAAAAAGAATAAGGGTCCCGAAAGAAAGTTATTTTCAAAAGTCAATATTTTAGGAGATAACCGCTCCAGAATAAAAAATGTGACCTCCTCTAACTTTTGATCCGTGGGGCTAAGCCGTTTTTGAACTACTACGGAACTCTACACTGATCTCTTTGCTGGTGGTAGGACCTCGTGCAGGGTCCGCCCAGATAGCTACCACCGTCTTACCCGTTAACCTGCCGCTAAATAGTTAGTAGGTACTGTGTTCCGCTTTGGGGGTAAGATAGCCGGTGTAATTACTGGCATAGAGGCAATCCATCTAAGTCCTCATGGTAGGCAGCGCATAGGCGATTTTTGGTCACTATGTCCATGGGCCTCAGTTCCCGCTTTCCATCAGGTGGGCTGAGAGCTCATTTGTCTACCTTCGTCACATAAAAAAAAGCATGGCCCGACATCTTTAAAATATAAATAATATAATAGATGGTCTATGTGTTATAAATGGAATAAGAAATGTATTATTCTTACCTTACAGGTAGTTCCTTCCTTAGGAATATGTATGATTTCTTTTCACACGCGTTTAAACCTGCAAAGAGGGAGACATGAATATTAAACAGTATCAAACGACACAATATCTTAAGTACTATACAGGGTGAAAGCAATATAGAACCCATCTGTTGAAAGGCAAATTAACAATACTGGATATATTAACACGTTTAGCGCCGGGACCTTCGGGGAAAAAAATCAGCTACGAGTAGGGTTACCGGTTGTACTCTATTTCGACTCTCTGTACTATATACTGTTAAAGGAAAATATAGTACGCAAAAATACTACATTTTGGGGGATATTACAAAATAAAAAAGTTTTAAATTTTTTAAATCAAATAGCAACATTTCCTGACCTCTCATAGGAGTAGTTTAAAAAGATATTAAGTATAGGTACGTAAAATTTGTCATATTTTAACTTCAAATAAAGACTTGTCAAAAATTACTATATTTTTTACAGTATACTGTATTTTTACGCGTATTTTTTGGAAAATACTAAAGATTTAAATAAAATATTATGAGACAGTGTTGGCCGGCGCCGGAACGTCCTAGTGGGCATAGTCATAGTAGTGGACAGCAGTGTTATTCACCAAGGAAACCGCCTTGCTGTCAGCGCTGTGTCAGCGCTGCGGCAGCGTCGAGCCTAAAAATGGTATTCACTAATGTACTTTAAACGACACTAGTGCTCGGCGACGAATGCGGCGTGAGCTGGAACTACACTGCGTCGAGAGTTTGACGTTTAATGTACGAACTTCGTATTCTCTAACGAAAAACAGCGACGAACTCGCCCACAACCTCGCTCACAGCCTCGATTCCTAATGTCAAATAAAACAGCTAGGATTTTAGACAAGGCTGTCTCGACGTCGAGCTCGTTGACGAACGCAGCGTCGAATGTGTGAATAAGAGAATAGCATAGCAGAGACCTATATTTCGTTAATGATCGTAGCACGTCTGTCGAACTAAATGAGAAATACCCTGTATTGCAACGCCTACGTATTTGAAGGATTAAATGCTTCGGCAATTTCAATCAGTCTCAGCCCTCCATTTTCTAAGCCATCGGATTGGAAAAGATGGCAGTCCATGAAACGCGTAACACGCGATAAATGATAAATAGATGGAAGGGGGTAAATTTAGAGGGTAAATGAGGACCGTGGGGTTTTTAGGGGCTTAAAATGTTTAGGGATATATTTAGTGACTTTTCCATAAGTACCATGTTTTTGTTCTTACACTTCGTAAGGTGCATTCAGACCAAACGACCATTCGCTATTCCCCCCTCTACGACATCAACGAATCACGTTTTGTGTAAAGGTGTAAGCAGACCAAAAGAGCATTCGCTATTCTATCCCCCACTCTACAGAAATCAACGAATCACATTTCGTGTAACGATCGAATTTCGTAGAGTTGGGGGATAGAACAGCGAATGCTCTTTTGGTCTGCATGCACCTTAACGATCGAATTTCGTAGATTGGGGGGATAGAATAGCGAATGCTCGTTTGGTCTGAATGCACCTTTACAATCTATGGAAGAATGTTTACGAAAATCAGAAAACTTTGCTACTGGAACAAAGTCACGCCTTCTTTAGAGTGACAGAGACAGATGTACGAGTACGATACGATTATCGAGGTTTAAATTTTTTTTTTTAGTTTATTTAGGCGGTTAAAAAAAACAGTTTTAGCGGGGTTTTAGCTTGCTCTTTAGGATTAAATAAAATTTCGAGTTGGCACCCTGATAGAAGGACCATATTTATCTGACAGAAATATTCGAGAACCTGCGACCATACATAACATGAACGTCTAACGCCAGCTCAAAAATGCCCCCAAAAATCAATTGTTCAATTGTGCCAAGATGGGCAGGACATAGCGCCTTTCTCAACATCTTTGACAAATGTTTATAGAAAATAGCCAATCAAAACTTTGATGGACCAATCACAACTATTTTTAAACGGCGGTTTAAGTTTTTATAGGGTGACATTGAAATCAGGGATCGGATAACGGTTTTTGCTCCATACAAAAGAACGGTTCGAATTCCGTTCTTTTTCGTTCTTCGGTTTATATTTTTTTTTGTTAATGGAGTAATTGAAAAATATGATCATAATAATTACATAAAATGTTGAATACTACATAAAGAGCGTAAAACATTTTAAAATATTGAGCTATTTGGAGGTTTTTCTAAAAAACCGGTTCCGATCCCTGATTGAAATTCATTAACGTGATGCATTAAAGAGGGGGTGACATTTGCCAAATAAATTCAAGACCATTTTGGAAAGGCAATTTACTATGGCGTGCGGCTTCCATGTTTTATTTGTTCGTAGTCGAGAATGGTGAAACAGACCCTAAATAGGACAAAGCGAGTGAAAATACGTGTTCACAATTTATTAGCACCCAGAACATTACTTATATAGAAACATTGTTAAGTGATAATAGCAACTTGGTCACCTTGAACAACATACAATAATTGTACATATACATAGGTACATCCTGTGTTTATGTAACGTGATTATGTACTACGTATCAGTCTCCATGGCACGGAGACTAAGGGAACTATGGAGTTGAACTGATGTGAATTTAGTTCACCGACGTCTGAGATGACGTGGGTGAACTAGGTGGGCAAATTCACGAGACTGTAATGTCACGTTAGATACCCATTTTTTTGTGAGCATTACTTTCTATTTAGGCCATTTTTGATTCATTGTGATTCTGTGTAGATATAACCCAAATTTTACCCATAAATGATGAAAATGAACAAATTAAAAAGAATTGCTGTGTATTTTTATACAGCAATTCTTTTTAAAATAGCATTTCCGATGTCAGTGAGGTTTTGGAAAACAGAATACGTTCTATACGAGTTATTGGAAGTTTTAGAAGGGTTTTATACTAAGTTTTAACGTTTTTATACTAAGGGTCCACGGAAAGAACATGTCTAGTCAATTCAAATTAGTACAGAAGGAAAAACCACCATACTTTTAACAGAATAAGGTGTGAATTTGCCCTGATTTTTTTAAGCTTTGGACATGTTTTCTCCGTGGACCCTTCATATAATACTTGTTTACAAGGTACTATAACTATTTAGGAATACTACTAAACTTGAAACTGTGTACTTTGTACTGAAACTTGAACTTGGCCAAAGTATTGTCTATATTATGTAATATTATGTATTATCTGTATTAATATTCGCTATTTGTTTCCCATAAAAAAAAACTTATTAAAAAAGTTCAAAAACACAAATGATGACGGCTCCATAGCACTTTTAGTCTTTCCGTGCTATGAGACACATAGGTATATCTAGTAATTACCTATTGTACGTTTATGAGCTAAGCCATAAATAACGAGAATAATACAACTACATCTACTTCTGTCATTAAATGATGAATTCTATGAATTATAAATATAAGATGTCATATACCAAAGAAAAACGACCAAGGTCAACGATAATAATAATAATAATAAGGCCGCAGGGCAGCTTGTGGCGAGCTGTTGGGGAGTAACGACCCCACGGACCCGAGTGCTCCCGAGAGTCGGTCAGGGTCCCCGCCTCCGGCGTGTCTTCGTCGGTCGGAGTGGAACCCCAAGGGGACCCGTAGGACTCTCAGCTCTGGCTTGCTTTAACTGGCCGTCCAGAGAGGAGTCGTCAGAGCGATATGCTCCAGGGGTGGAAGTGTAAATTTGCGTAAGTCGCGAGTTGGTGCAGCGGCCGTCAAGCCACTGCGCAGAAAGCGGTGTACACCTCTCTACACTCCTGAGCCGCCGACACCGGTGTTGCCCCTGGCTGTCTCTTGTGACGGCATTTACGGGGGCCCATTTAGTCGGCGGCAAGTCACCGCCTGCCTCGATAGCAAAGAGAAATCATTGTTATGGCAGGTGTCCGGACCTCTTTTCTATAGTTCCATCTCTTATCCATCCAACCTTCATCACCATAACCCACTAGTCTTTTCCATATAATCTCCAATAGCCTCTATATGCCTGCTGGGACCGGTTCACGGATATCTATTTTTGTGCCCGTGAATGGGTTGCAGCAGGTGTAAAACACAGCAAATTTCTCCAAAGGGCCTCTACGTGTTGGATCTGTATCCCCGCGCAAGCCTATCAAAAGACCGGGATTTATAGGCCCGTGATCAAAGAGAGATACAAATAATAATAATAAGAGTCCGTACACTGCTTACCACACATCGAATGCTACACCCGCGCTCATCAGTTATGAGATTGTACATCCCGCGGAGGTGTGGGGGCCGCGGCTTCTTAAATGCCAAAAACCTCCACAACCACGAGGTGTACAATCTCAGAAACTATTTTCTTAACAATGAGTGCGGGATGCATCGTGATGTGGTGGCAGTAGACCGGAACTTCACGCCGCTCTCCTTGGCAAAAGAGAACTGGCGCAGACCTGTGGTACTAAGCACCGAGGACCGCAAGGCGGTATGGAAGAGCAAGGAGCTACACGGGCGGTTCTACAAGTCCCTCACGGGACCTGACGTAGATCTGCTCGCGTCGGTGAACTGGCTACGATTCGGGGACCTCTTCGGAGAAACCGAGGGTTTTGCCTGTGCAATTGCTGACGAGGTTATCATGACGAATAACTACCGGAAATATATCCTGAAGGACGGTACGGTCGACATTTGTCGGGCATGCCGCCGTCCCGGTGAGTCACTCAGGCATATTATTTCCGGTTGTTCTCAGATTGCTAACACCGAGTACTTGCACAGCCATAACCTCGTAGCCAGTATTATACACCAGCAGCTTGCTCTTCAATACGGCCTTGTGGACGTCGAAGTGCCATACTATAAGTACACAACTGCACCAGTTCTCGAAAATGGTCGTGCCACGCTCTATTGGGATCGACCTATCATCACGGACAGGACTATTGTTGCCAATAAGCCTGATATCGTGCTGGTAGATCGATCGCAGCGCCGGGCTGTGCTCGTCGACGTCACCATCCCCCATGATGAGAATCTCGTGAAGGCCGAAAAGGGCAAGTCCAGTAAGTACCTAGACTTGGCCCACGAGATAACCGCCATGTGGGATGTTGACTCGACGATCATAGTCCCGATAGTCGTTACAGCGAACGGTTTAATAGCGAAGAGTCTCGACCAACACCTTAAGAGTCTCTCGCTAGATGGCTGGATCAAGGGTCGGATACAGAAGGCGGTAGTCCTGGACACGGCGCGGATAGTCCGTCGGTTCCTCTCTCTGCGACCTTAACCACCGGCAGCTTGGGCCCGCCCCGTTGCCGGCGGCACCCTAGGTTAGGTTTTTTATAATGTGTTTATGTGTTTTGTATTGTTTTTGTATGTTTTATTGTATTTTACTTTTATAGACATTTGTATAAAAAACCTAACTTAAGAGAATAGAGAAATAAAGGAGAATAATAATAAGAGACATGTGAAATAAAGAGTATAATAATAATAAATAATAAATATCTTGGGACATCTTACACAAATCAACCTAGTCCCACGGTAAGCTCAATTAAGGCTTGTGATGTGGGTACCAGGCGACGATATATATAATAGATAGATACACATAGATACTTAAATACATATACAACCATGACCAAGGAACAAATATTTGTGATACATAAATACACAAATAATGCCCTCGCCGGGATTCGAACCCGGAACCTCCTGCTTCGTAGGCAGGGTCACTACCAACTAGGCTACGATCAACGTCCGAGGTGGGGATCGAACCCACGTGCTCAGCTTTCACGGCTGATGCCTGCACCCCTCGGCCACTCGGTCTTAGCAACAACCGAGACAGTATCAAAAGCCTTACAAAGATCCAAGAATACGCCGACACACTTATTACCGTCATTTATATACTTGGATATTTTATTTGTTAGTCGGATGGCCGCGGCTTCGGTTGACATACCTCTGCGAAAACCAAACTGATTGTCGGAAAGAATTTTGTTTTTATCAAGAAATGCTGTAAGACGAGTATTCACATTTTTTCCAATATTTTAGAAAAAACTTTAAGTAGCGAAATAGGACGATAATTGTTAGGTTCCTTTTTAGGTCCGCTTTTATAAATCAGGGATACCTGCGCCAGCTTCCATTGACGAGGGAAGCAACCAGAAATCAAACTTAAATTACAAACTTAAATTGCCCCTCACAAGGTAGACTGATGACCTGGTGAAGGTCGCAGGAGTCCGCTGGATGCGGGTGGCACAGGACCGGTCATTGTGGCAATCTTTGGGCAAGGCCTATGTTCAGCTGTGGGGATAGGGACGCAGATGAAAATTCAACACAAAAAATCTCAAAAACAAAAGTTCGTAGTACAATTTTAAATAGAAATGATCTTTAGTCCGCATCATCTTTTAAACTTTAAATGATTCTTTTGTTTATTTTCGTCAGTCTAGAGAATTTAGAAAGTGATCTTTGTACTAGCTCTGATATTAAAAATAAACTACATTTTCCTGTGTAATATTTTACTTTACACGCGGCGGCCAAAGTCCAAGATTCGCAAATGTTGGCACAAACTATTATACATATACACCAATGTTTGATCAAAACATACAGTCCGCAATGCGTGTTGATATGCACTTATGCAGCTAAGTACTTACATACGAGTATGTGTTGTGTTGCAAAAGGTAATTATGTTTAGGTAGTCGCGTTCTGAGTAGAAAAATAGCAGTTTTTTTCAGTAGAGTGCAAACTTAAGTCATATTTTTCTCGTTTTTCAAACGTTTGGGTAATTTATTATCCATATCATAATTTGCGGCCAATAACATCTGGAATTTTATTGGACATGGCTATTCTGTGTGAACTTAAACACCGGTCATTTGGGTAACGATTTGGACGGTCAGGTTACGTACAACCAAAATAGACTAATCTCTCTCCATTTATTAACCCTTAAATTGTTTTTGTCCGTTTTAAATGACGTCCTATAAAGTCGCGCAGAACTAGGATTTCCAGGGACTCTCGCGCCGATGGCGTGGTGTACGCGGCTACGCGTCTATCCCTTTCACTCTCACGCACATTTACAGCGCTTTCGCTAGGCAAATTTTTGAGAAATACTCAGTTCAAAAATTACAACGGCGGACTGTGATTGCGGTCGTGACAAATATCCTTCATTACGTAAGTATTTCCATAATTTATGCAATTTTTATATCAAGTTCAGTAAAAACATTAATTAAGTAACTGTTGTATGTGGTTATTGTGAATAATTGACAAATATTTAGTTTTTATTATTGATGTTAAAGTTGACGTCACTTTAAAGTGACATTGCCCATTAGTACTAAACATTGTGTTTTTGGTATGTGTCACTTGTAACGGACATTGCCAACGTCCGCTATAATTTAGGGTTCCTCAGAAGCGTCACTTATAACGGACATTGCCAACTTTTCTAGATTAATAACTGGGGTGTATTGTTAACATAAATTGCATGCTTTAAAGTAACATGGCTGGGCAACGCTTGCGGTCAAAGAGAATTATAGCTCTTCTACCACCTCCAGAATCTGAAGACTCAGATTTAGAGTCAGACGACGACGAAGAACGGAGAATCTTGGCACGTGAGTTTTTTAGGGACGACTTCAGCAGCAGATCATCTTCTCCTAGAAGTGTATCACCGGGAATTTTTGACATGCTACATACTCTTAGCGATTCGGAGCAAGAAACCAATGTCAGATCAAATAAGAGTGTCGACCAAAACAGACCACAAATCCTAGCGCCTGATTCGCCACTCGACCACGAAATCACACCTTTACCAACATTTGTTGTACCAGAAACTCCATCGATGACTTCTGTGGACTGCCCATTGACTCCAGGTATGAGTAGATCTTCGGTAACAGCACCCGTATCACCAGCAGTCACGATAAATGTCGTGGGTCCGTTGACATCAGGTGTGTTAATATGCCGGCAGTAGAAGATTATTGGAGCAATGATCTTAGGTTTGAGCCAATAGCATCTGCCATGTCTATCAAACGGTATAGATGTAGGTATCAAGCGTTATCTGCATTTCTGTGATAACACGGACGTCGACAAAACTGACGGTTATCACAAAGTTTCAGCTGTGATAGAACATGTGCGCCAAAGATGCCTGGAAATAGAGGAAGAGAGGTCATTTGCCATAGACAAAATGATTATTCCTTATAAAGGAAAAAAGGCAGGAAATAGAAAACAGTATAACCCCAAGAAGCCTCATAAGTGGGGGTTTAAATTTCTTGTTCGAGCTGGCAAAACTGGTATGGTCTATGACTTCTTTCTATACGATGGCGCAAACACATTTTGGAACACACGATTTACCGAGTGGGAAGAAGATTATCTTGGTGTAGGGGGTAAGACTGTTGTCCGATTGTGCGAAACCATATCAAACCCAGTTTTGTGTACAGTTTATTTTGACAACTGGTTCACTTCTCTGGATTGCTTTACTATTTGCGCAACGAAATGGGAATACTGTCTTTGGGCACAATAAGAAAAGCTCGACTGCGAAATTGTCGTACTACTAGTGACAAAGACATGAAAAAAAGGACGAGGTGCACACGAAGTGATTTGTGATAATGAAAAGAGATTGGCTGTAACAAAATGGGTGGACAATCAATGTATAAACATTGCCAGCTCGTTCTGTGCTCAAGATCCAGTCACGACTATTACAGAGATATGACAAGAAAGAGAAGAGAAAAGTGGCCGTATCCTGTCCCAATGCCATTAAAGTTTACAATGCTCACATGGGAGGAGTTGATATAGCAGATATGTTAACCGCACTGTACAGGATCCATATGAAAACGAGGAGATGGTACTTTTCGATATTTGCTCAATGTTTAGATATTTCGCTAACTAATAAGCTGGTTGTTACATCGTCGTGACTGCGAGCAACTTGGAGAAAATAACTTGCCTCTGAAAAAGTTGATAGTAAGTGAAGTATAATGGGTCTTAATGCTTAATAGAAGTTAAAATTTTATTTTGATCTCTCTTATAGTATAAACGATGGATATAATATTGATATTTTTGTTTTTAGAGGATTATTTAAGTTTATTATATTCTTGGCAATGTCCGTTTCATGTGACGTCTTTATAATACACAAACTATGAGCCGAAGTTGGCAATGTCATTTTAAAGTGACGTATTAAAAAAACCATAAAAAACCTAATATATCTTTTTTTTCTTATATATTTCCTTTAATCTACCCTAACTAAACCTAAAAATCAAAGTTTCACAATAAAAAACCTTTGCGATCGTGGAGTGCCAATTTAAGGGTTAACAGAAAATAAAACAAAATGGAACGTAAATAATTTCATTATTTTTCAACAGTCATTTACAATTTTACAATGTACCACAACTATGTTAACAGTTATTATCAGTTCAAATAAGATCCAAACACACAGCCGTATGCGTATTGTATTATATTGGAACCAATTGAACAAGCCAAACTTTATATTGGAGATATTAGAGGCATGTAAAAGAGCCAGACATAAGATAATGAGTGCAATTGATTGAACACCTATTTATATCTCAGACATGTGTCTGACAGATAATCATGTACACATATATAAATATGGGTACAAATAACGTCTAGCTGTATCATATAAGAATGTGTTCGGAAATTGAAGGCACCAGATATGTACGGGCATACCTTTCTGCCATAGGCCTTTTATTTCTGCACAGACTATCTATCAGAGATTGCTTTATCGTCGCCATTGTCATCATCATCATCATCAGCCGGTAGGTATCAGCCCACTGCTGGACCGACAGTAAGCGTTATTCTTCAAATAAAAGTTTGGTCTTCAAATAAAAATGTGGTCGATTTTGCTTAGCATCATTGACTCTACCAGCTTACCGATTCAAATGTACAATATTTTTAACCGACTCCAAAAAAGGAGGAGGTTCTCAATTCGACTTTTTTTTTGTTGTATGTATGTTACCTGATATCTCCGAGAATCATGAACCGATTGAAATTTTTCTTTTGTGATCGAACGTGTACAATCCCGAGATGGTTCCGTTGGCACCAAGATGGGGTCTGATGATGGGATCTTGAAGAAATCGAGGGATCTCTTCAAATGTTATAGGTACGGTTAGCGCTTTTGGTAATTTTCATTCATTTACAAGAGTTTGCATTCAGAAAGTAGGATTTGATTATAGGAAACCAATGATGGAAACCACAGATGATAGGATCTTGGAGAAATCGGTTGAAGTTGGTTGTTTCAAATTTTTAATTTGGTAATTATTGAGAATTGCTCTTTTATGATAACTTTATAATGGTACGGAACGCTTCGTGCGCGAGTCCGACTCGCACTTGGCCGGTTTTTGAAGTGACCGTTGACAAGAAATAGACGAATATTAGGAAAATTTTACAAATATTCGCGAGGGCGTGTTACTACACAAAAATAAACGCTTTTCAAAATGTAAATTTTCCGTTCAATCTTCCGTTGACTCTTCGCCAATCGCCAGCGGCGTAAATAATTCGAATGGCGATAAAGATTGTCATTAATGTCCAATGTCATGGTTATTACCTGGCAACATAAAGGTATATGTAATAAATACATGGAAATTAAGGTGCATTTAGACCAAACGAGCATTCGCTATTCTATCCCCCACTCTACGAAATCAACGAATTTTGACGACTCACGTTTTGTGTAACGAACGAATTTCGTAGAGTGGGGGATAGAATCAGCGAATGCTCCTTTGGTCTAAATGCTCCTTTATATACTTGAAAATTGGAATATGCAAGGACAAACAGAATTATAACGAATGCTGGATCGAGTATCGCGAGTCACGATATGTTGGCTTCCTGTCACACTTATATTCAAATTCGCAAATGCGAGAGAGAGGGAACAGATGTCCCAGCCTTCAGATTTTTCTCCTTGAATTGCTCAAGCTCAAGCCCTGACCTGACCCAGTTTTGTCTTTAAGTGCATCATACCTAACTTTATTATTACAACTGCGGTCATTTAAAGTGGTTTACGATGCAGGCAAGCCCGTTATTTATTTTAAAAAGTATTTTTTCATCACACTTGCTGCCTAAGCGCGCCATTGTTTGCGCGCGCAGCGGGAGTAATAGAAAAGTGAAATTCCCTAGGGAGTAATAGAAATGTCAGTACGTCATTTAATAATGTTATGTTTTAAAACTTATGTTTTTGTCGGCAAGTGATGTCCGTGAAGTTGACCGCCCCAAACTTTTTGCCCGCAAATAACATATCTATATCGTTAGTTCATCGTTGGTTCACGTTAGTTCAGTATATGAAATCGTTAGGACCCGATTCCAACATACGTTTTTTTAAAAAACAAAATGGGGGGGGCCTGCTTCACGCGGCCCCCCCAAAACGTATTTTATGAATTTCATTGACTGCAATCGATAGATATTCGTTAGTTCACCTCAATTCGGCACATAATATCGTTAGGACCCTATTAGAAGTATTTTTTTTTTTTAATCAAAGTGGGGCGGTCAACTTCACGCTACCTCCCCAAAATGGATTTTATAGTTTTTAACGATTACAATCGATAGATATTCGTTAGTTCATCTCAATTCGGTACATAATATCGTTAGGACCCAATTAGAATTTTTTTTTTTTTTAATCAAAGTGGGGCGGTCAACTTCACGCTACCCCCCCAAAATGGATTTTATAGTTTTTAACGATTACAATCGATAGATATTCGTTAGTTCATATCAATTCGGTACATAATATCGTTAGGACTCGATTAGAAGTATAGTTTTTTTAAATCAAAGTGGAGTGGAGAAATTCTTCACTGGTGCGGTAGACCATAACGGAATTTTCAAATTAAAATTACAGTAATCGGTAGGTATTCGTTAGTTCTAACTACTTCGCTAAGACATATCGTAAGGACCCGTCTGATTCGGCCAGAAAAAAATAAATTAAATCCACAACTTACGAGCAACGAACGCTTTAGGTATTCAGGTTAAGTCCAATTATTCGCACCCGTTTGAGATCCTAACGATTCTAATGGCTATACTAATATCTAAGGATCATATTGGATAGATTGACATTTATTATTTGCGGGCAAACTCACAGACTTGTCCACAATTCCTTGTTATTTTTTTCTGTAGAAGCCTATAGGAAGACTGTTTTCACACACGTCCTGCTGGCAAACTATTAACTTTGTCAGCAAATAGTATACCTACATCGTAAGTGCATCATGATTATACGTAAGTAAAATATTTTAAAGCGTTGGAATCCGAATAAAACTTTTTTTTAACAAAATGGAGGCGGTCAACTTCACGTAAATCTTTCTGCCAAAACTATCAACTTTGCCCGCAAATAACATGCCCGAATCGTTAGTTCACCATTTGTGTGCGTTAGTTCAGTATATTAAATCGTTAGGACCCGATTCCAACATACGTTTTTTTTTAAAACAAAATGGGGGGGAGGCCAGCTTCACGCTGCCCCCCCAAAACCTATTTTATGATTTTCATTGACTGCAATCGATAGATATTCGTTAGTTCATCTCAACTCGGTACATAATATCGTTAGGACCCGATTAGAAGTATTTTTTTTTTAATCAAAGTGGGGCGGTCAACTTCACGCTACCTCCCCATAATGGATTTTATAGTTTTTAACGATTACAATCGATAGATATTCGTTAGTTCATCTCAATTTGGTACATAATATCGTTAGGACCCGATTAGAAGTATAGTTTTTTTAAATCAAAGTGGAGTGGAGAAATTCTCCACTCTACCGCACCATAACGGAATTTTCAAATTAAAATTACAGTAATCGGTAGGTATTCGTTAGTTCTAACTACTTCGCTAAGACATATCGTAAGGACCCGTCTGATTCGGCCAGAAAAAAATAAATTAAATCCACAACTTACGAGCAACGAACGCTTTAGGTATTCAGGTTAAGTCCAATTATTCGCACCCGTTTGAGATCCTAACGATTCTAATGGCTATACTAATATCTAAGGATCATATTGGATAGATTGACATTTATTATTTGCGGGCAAACTCACAGACTTGTCCACAATTCCTTGTTATTTTTTTCTGTAGAAGCCTATAGGAAGACTGTTTTCACACACGTCCTGCTGGCAAACTATTAACTTTGTCAGCAAATAGTATACCTACATCGTAAGTGCATCATGATTATACGTAAGTAAAATATTTTAAAGCGTTGGAATCCGAATAAAACTTTTTTTTAACAAAATGGAGGCGGTCAACTTCACGTAAATCTTTCTGCCAAAACTATCAACTTTGCCCGCAAATAACATACCCGAATCGTTAGTTCACCATTTGTGTGCGTTAGTTCAGTATATTAAATCGTTAGGACCCGATTCCAACATACGTTTTTTTTTAAAACAAAATGGGGGGGAGGCCAGCTTCACGCTGCCCCCCCAAAACCTATTTTATGATTTTCATTGACTGCAATCGATAGATATTCGTTAGTTCATCTCAACTCGGTACATAATATCGTTAGGACCCGATTAGAAGTATTTTTTTTTAATCAAAGTGGGGCGGTCAACTTCACGCTACCTCCCCATAATGGATTTTATAGTTTTTAACGATTACAATCGATAGATATTCGTTAGTTTATCTCAATTCGGTACATAATATCGTTAGGACCCGATTAGAAGTATAGTTTTATTAAATCAAAGTGGAGTGGAGAAATTCTCCACTCTACCGCACCATAACGGAATTTTCAAATTAAAATTACAGTAATCGGTAGGTATTCGTTAGTTCTAACTACTTCGCTAAGACACATCGTAAGGACCCGTCTGATTCTGGCCAGGCACTTCTGGCAGACACTACAAAAGTTTATAGAATCAGATCCTAACGTTTCTATGGCCTAATCTAGCGTCTATTGACTATACTCTATCGATTTATGACACTATCTTGCGGGCGATCTAAGATTATGAACAGATTTTAGCAGGTATAACTTTTTTATATTATGTCACCGCTGTTATCTTTTCAACCAACTTACCACCAACTCAGCTAAAATAACTATATGGGGTCATCCGACAACGTTATCTGTGATTGGTTTAGGTGTTAGAATCGTTAGGATATCTAAAGTTTTCTTATTAAAAATTTAATTAAGTTTTCATTATACCTGGGCCAGGCACTTCTGGCAAACACTACAAAAGTTTATAGAATCAGATCCTAACGTTTCTATGGCCTAATCTAGCGTCTAATGACTATACTCTATCGATTTCTGACACTTTCCTGCGGGCGATCTTAGAATTAAAAGTGATTTTGATGGTTTTTTATTTTTTCATAGTACACTTCTGCTATACATTGTAAAAGTTTATAGAATCAGATCCTAACGTATCTAGGGCATACATTAGCATCTATGGACTATACTCTATCGATTTATGACACTATCCCGCGGGCGATCTAAGATTATGAACAGATTTTAGCAGGTTTAACTTTTTTATGTTATGTCACCGCTGTTTCCTCTTCAACCAACTTACCACCAAATCAGATCAAATAACTATATGGGGTCATCGAACAACGTTATCTCTGATTGGTTCAGGCGTTAGAATCGTTACGATATCTAAAGTATTCTGGTTAAAAATTAAATAGAGTTTTCATGTTACCCAGGCCAGGCACTTCTGCCAAACACTACAAAAGTTTATAGAATCAGATCCTAACGTTTCTATGGCCTAATATAGCGTCTATTGACTACAACCTACCCATTTATGACACTATCCTGCGGGCGATCCTTGAATTAGAAGTGATTTTGATAGTTTTTTCTTTTTTCATAGTACACTTCTGCCATACATTGTAAAAGTTAATACAATCAGATCCTAACGTTTCTATGGCATAAACTAGCATCTATTGACTATACCCTATCGATTTATGACAGTATCATGCGGGCGATCTGAGAATTAGAAGAGATTTTGATAGTTTTAATTAATTACGGAGTTCCAATTCGCCACCTTCCGGCTCCATCATCAGACCCTGGTTACTAGATATCCTAACTAAAACTAAAACTTTAGATATCCTAACGATTCTACCACCTAAACCAATCACAGATAACGTTGTCGGATGACCCCAACCCCATATAGTTATTTTAGCTGAGTTGGTGGTAAGTTGGTTGAAGAGATAACAGCGGTCACATAATGTAAAAAAGTTATACCTGCTAAACTCTGTTCATAATCTTAGATCGCCCGCAGGATAGTGTCATAAATCGATAGAGTATAGTCAATAGACACTAGTTTATGCCATAGAAACGTTAGGATCTGATTGTATTAACTTTTACAATGTATGGCAAAAGTGTACTATGAAAAAAATAAAAAACCATCAAAATCACTTCTAATTCTAAGATCGCCCGCAGGATAGTGTCATAAATCGATAGAGTATAGTCAATAGAGGCTAGTTTATGCCATAGATACGTTAGGATCTGATTCTATTAAATTTCACAGTGTTCGGCACAAGTACATAGACTGGGTCGCATGAAAACTCGGTTTAATTTTTTATGAGAAAACTACTGAGATCCTAACGATTTTATTGCCTGAACAAACGTAAACTAACGAAACTTGATGGACCCACATAGTCGGTTTTGTTGCATTAGGGGTGGGGTGGCTACCTTCACGCGTGAAGACAGCCACCCCGTACTATGAAAAAAATATAAAACTATCAAAATCTCTTCTAATTCTCAGATCGCCCGCAAGGTAGTGTCATAAATCGATAGGGTATAGTCAATAGACACTAGTTTATGCCATAGAAACGTTAGGATCTGATTGTATTAACTTTTACAATGTAAGGCAAAAGTGTACTATGAAAAAAATTAAAAACCATCAAAATCACTTCTAATTCTAAGATCGCCCGCAGGATAGTGTCATAAATCGATAGAGTATAGTCAATAGAGGCTAGTTTATGCCATAGATACGTTAGGATCTGATTCTATTAACTTTCACAGT
>JALPQI010031806.1:0-38545 GCA_025490895.1 Thaumatotibia leucotreta | reverse complement strand
ATATTGTGAAAATAAATCAGTGCAACGATTTTCGATTGAAATGGCCGGCGGCGGAGGGGAAGAAAACGGCGGGGCTCAAAAGACGCAATTACAGGACATAGTGGTGCCCCCCACCGCCGAAGTCATGGCAATTTCAGTGTCCAGCAGAATACCAGATTTCTGGGTAGACCAGCCGCGTGTTTGGTTTATCCGGACAGAGGCCGTCCTGAATCCGCAGAAGATAAGCGACGATGCTAAGTTTGACATGGTAGTGTCCAAACTGCCAAAGGAAGTAATTCTGCGGTTGACTGACTTCCTGACAAATCCACCTACCACCTATAAATATAGTGAATTAAAAAACAAATTATTAAAAATGCTGGAAGACTCCAAGAACAGGCAAGTTGAAAAGCTGCTTGGAGAAATGGATCTTGGAGATCAGAAACCGTCGCAGTTGTTGGCTAAAATGCGGAATTTGGCCAAAGATAGTTTTCCGGATGAGACGCTCCGAATTATGTGGCAAAACCATTTGCCCACGGCGACGCGCGCAGTGTTAGTCGCATCCCGTGAGACTGACCTAGACACCTTAGCCAGCATAGCTGATGATGTGTCAGAGGCTACGAGGATACCTCAGATTTCCGAAGTGGCATCGACGTCAGGTACGTCACGTTGGGTTACGCCGAGTGGTTCCAGTAGTGACACCGCGCTGATCATCGCGGAAATTTCCAAATTGAGTGTACGTCTGGCGGAAATAGAACGTGCACGGCCTAATCGCCGGGACTACGGGCGAGGTCGTCAAAGGAGCCATTCATCAGCGAGGGGCAGGAGCAATTCTCGCCATCGTCGCAGTCAGACGCCGAAAAACCCAGATTGGTTGTGTTACTACCATTACAGGTTCGGTAACAAATCAACCAAGTGCCGCGAACCATGTGCATGGGACAGTAAGAAATCGGAAAACTAAGAGAGATAGTACAGGGGGCGACGGATACCTGTGCTATCATTACAACGTACCGTCGATTGTGTGTAGTGGATTTGAACTCAGGTTTACGGTTTCTGGTGGACACAGGTGCGAACATTTCTGTGATACCCGCTAGTAAAAAACATCGTACTGGTGAGTGTTTTGACTTTAAACTTTTTGCGGCGAACGGCTCAGTGATTAAAACATATGGTGTTAAGACATTGTTATTAGATTTTAAACTACGTAGACCCTTTAGATGGACTTTTGTAATTGCAGATGTTAAACAGCCAATACTGGGGATTTTTCACAAATTATTAGTAGATCTTAGCGAGCATAGGTTAATCGACAAAGTAACGAGCCTGAATGTTATCGCTTCGATTGTGAATACGGACCAGGATACTATTAACACCATCGACGTTAGCCATCCATATAGTGATTTGTTGTTGCAATATCCGAGCATAACAAAGCCCGCAACTTTTAAAGAAATGCCAACGCACAACGTCGTACATCACATAGAGACGTCAGGTCCGCCAGTGTACGCTCGGGCGCGTCCATTACCACCGGATAGATATGCTAAGGTAAAGGAAGAATTTCGCCTCATGCAAGAAATGGGCATTTGTAGGCCGTCCAAAGGGGCGTGGGCCAGTCCATTGCATGTAGTTACTAAGAAAAATGGCGAAATTCGTCCTTGCGGGGATTATCGGGCCCTGAATGCGATAACAAAGCCCGACCGGTATCCCATTCCTAGATTACATGACTTTACTTACATTTTGGCAGGAAAAGTAATATTCTCAAAGCTAGACATTAACAGAGCTTACCACTGCATAAGTGTCGCGGAGGAAGATATAGAAAAAAATGCAATTATAACGCCTTTCGGTTTGTTTGAATTCCCCAGAATGTCGTTTGGACTACGAAATGCTGCCCAAACCTTCCAGCGGTTCATGAGTAACACGGTCCTGGAAGGCCTAGATTTTTTGTTTAGTTACCTTGATGATGTCCTTATAGCAAGCGATAACGAGGCGCAGCATAGGGAGCATCTAAAGAGGTTTTCCAGCGTTTCGAGAAATTTGGAATTACGATCAATTTAAGTAAATGCAGTTTCGGACAATCAAAACTCGATTTTCTAGGTCATGAAGTGAGCACGGCAGGCATAAGACCTCTAGAAGAGAAGGTTCAGGCCATCATAGACTATCCCAAACCGGTAACAGTCGATCAACTACGAAGGTTTTTAGGCATGCTGAATTTTTATCGTCCTCACATACCTAGGGCGGCAAAAATTCAGTTAGAATTAGAACGGTATCTTGTCAATGTGAAGAAAAATGACAAAACTCCTATAGCTTGGACCAAAGAGGCGGAAGAAGCGTTTGAGCAGTGTAAAATAGGCCTTAAGGACGCCGTTACACTGTCTCATCCCCGTATCGATGCGCAATTGGCGCTTATGACCGATGCCTCAAATAGTTCTGTCGGGGGGGTTTTACAGCAATTAATTGACAACAAGTGGGAACCGTTAGTTTTTTTCTCTAAAAAGTTAAGCAAAGCTCAAAAAAGTTATTCAGCTTACGACCGCGAACTATTAGGACTGTACCTTTCAATTAAATATTTCCGGAAATCGTTTGAAGGCCGACAGTTGATATTGTATACCGACCACAAGCCCTTATGTCATGCATTCCATAAGTTAGGCGGCAATAACAACGAAACACCACGGCGAACAAGACAACTATTGTTCATTAGTGAGTTCACAACGGACATTAGGCATATATTTAAGTGGGAAGGAGAACGTTGTTGCCGATACTTTATCGCGCATAGAGACTATTGTTTGCCCCACAGTGCTTGACTATGCGGAACTCGCTGTTGAGCAAGCAAAAGACGAGTGGTTGAAAAACATGACGCAATCAGGCCAACCGAACGGAAACGGTAATACGAGTATAGTACTTAAAGCAATAACAATACCTTCTTGTAACCGACCCGTTTATTGTGAAATGTCGCTAGAAAATATAATACGTCCATACATACCAGAAAAGTTTAGGCAGTTAGCGTTCAAGAGTGTGCATGATTTGAGTCACCCCGGAACGCGAACTACTCGTAGATTGGTTTCACGTAAATTTTTCTGGCCTGGTATGAACAAAGACGTTGGGACATGGGCAAAGTCATGTATACAATGTCAAAAGTCGAAGATTAGTCGACATACGGTTTCGGGACTTGGAACGTTCGAGGACGTCGATAGGATGGAGCATATTCACGTGGATTTAGTTGGTCCGCTACCGACATCTCCGCATGGTAATCGCTACCTCCTAACTATAGTAGATAGACGAACAGGCTGGCCTGAAGCTTTTCCCATAGACGAAATGTCAGCCGAAGTAGTAGCTAAGGTTATATACGACGAATGGATCTCGCGTTATGGTTGTCCGACTAGACTCACGACGGACCAAGGCAGACAATTCGAAAGTCATCTCTTCCAAGAACTGATGAAATTCTTAGGTATTAAAAAAATTAGGACTACCCCATTTCATCCCCAAAGTAATGCTAAAGTTGAAAGGTTTCATCGCAGCCTTAAATCTGCGCTCATGGCAAGGATAAAAGATAACTCTTGGGAGGACGAGTTATCCACCGTCATGCTAGGTTTACGCGCCGCCGGTCGTAGCGACAACGGCATTAGCGCCGCCGAAATGATGTTTGGACGGGCCATACGGTTGCCAGGAGATTTCTTTGTCACACAGTCTACGGAATCAGGGGACCCTTCGAATTTGGTAGATAACATCCGTAATAGAATAAAAGAATACAAACCCAAATCTTTAGGCTCACGTAACAATAGAACGTTATTTGTGCATAAAGATTTGCAAACCTGCGAATACGTTTTTGTTCGCGATGACACTGTGAGAAAATCCTTGCAACCGCCCTATATGGGACCTTTCAAAGTTCTAGAAAGAGATGACAAGATATTTTTAATTCAGTACCCCAACAGGCAAACCCGAATTTCGATAGATAGGTTAAAACCAGCTTACGTGTTGAACGAAGACATAAATTCAAGTATTTACGCGTTCAAGTGGTAATAAGGTAGGCGACTACACTACCGAGCGCGGCGAGTGTAAAGCGATACCGCGCCCCGCTGTCGTAACGCAGACACCAAGCGAATACAGCGCTAATCCACGTATAACCAAAAGTGGTAGAATCATAAAAAGACCAGTGCGGTTCATAGATAACTGCTAAGATTTTTTTTTAAGGTTTATACAAACAATTTACATTTTATATTTACACAATATTTTTTTATTTACACTAAATTTTTTTTTTGTTTTATTGTTCTTACTAACCAAGTTTTGAACATAGCATTATATTTCTTGTCAATAACGATAGGTTAATAATGCAATGTTACGTGTTGTGGGAAATAGTATCGCGAAGCGATATCGCGACAGTACTGGCTGGTTAGCATTACGCATTTTATGTAGGTCATAGCTAAGTAACAACAACAATGTATGCTGAGATGAATTTTATATTGTGAACTTTACACTTAAGTAAAATAAGTTTGTAACAAATGCAATTTCTTGTCATAACAGGTCATGCATTTAGTATAAATTTTTAGTGTATTTTTTTTTTGTCAATTCCTAAACATTGTTCTGTGAAGCAATCAACACGAAGAGTGTGACAACATATATAAATATTTTTTTTTTTTTTTTTTTTATATCTCTGTACGAGTATTATTCATCAGTACCATTTATCAAAATGGGCAACGGACCGAGCACGGAAAATGTTTAGCATAGCAATGTCGCAATTGCAGAGGTCCACACACTGTAACTGGACAGGTTGAAAACAACAACCTGTAATATACTAAGTAAGTTAAGTGAAGTGTACCAATATAAACATTTTTTTTTTTTGTGTAACAAAATTTATTTACAATTTATTGTCATCCATTTTCAGTGTTAATACAGTAAGTAATTCATTTAAAGCGTAACTCATAGACTGTATGCTTGTTTATAACCTCTGTCATTCAAAAATACAATTGTAACACATTTGGTATGTACGATTCATGATGAAACATTATGCGATTGCTCGTTTCGCGTCATCAGCGGAATGAACACCTGTATATTGTTAGTAACTGAACACTTACACTAATCCGCATTTTGAGTACCATTGTAAGGCTAGAGTCACACTAACAATAGGTATAAAGTTTGATCCCATATAAGAGAGATCATTGTATTTTAGTTAAGTTTTTTTTTTCTTTTTTGGTTAAAGGGGGAAATGATGTAGGGACATACTAGCATAGTCAGCACATATTCCAGTGCGCGTGCACTGCGATATATATACGACGCGGGCCCCGCTAGCTCGACAGTCCCGTCTTAACCACCACACTATCTGTACGTGTACATATTTCGTGTCTAAATTCAAATATAAATTTAATATTGACTTTATTAATTACTTTAATTTAAACCTCCACCGCAACCTTCCAATAGTGACGAATAAACCCTACAGGTGTATATAACTCAATATCTTCAAAAGTGTCGCTTATCCAATTTCTCCTTTCCAGCGTCGATATACTTGCCTCCTTAACGATTTTGGTAATAAAACTGGATTTTAAAAGTAATACGCCGAGCAGCTACATTTCACTCGGCCATCATTTTGAAAGGAAACGGCCGATTCATGTGACGTTGTCATTATGGCAGCTTAAGGGTCTATGGGCTATGGCTAAGTGTTGCTTGTTAAAAAATTAAGTAACGTTTGCTTAATATTTTGAGTAACAGAAAAATATGTCCATAACTGGTTCAATGTCCATGACTGGTGCCATCACCCTAGTGTAGGTACTCTCGTCTGAATGCCGGCAACGCACAATTGGTAATTCCGCTGGCGTCGCAGGCTACTTAATAGTTTATCATTATCATAGATACCTACTTGATCAGCCATCCTCCCATACATAAATAAAAGCATCGCGTTGCAAGTTGCATGCTTTTGCAAGGTACATAGGTACAATTTTGAGACTATCTAACACAAAATATAATAAAAATTGTGGTGATTTCCGCAGATATTAGCGGACCAATTGTATAGAAATTATTCTTTAAACAAAACAAAAAAATCAATCTCGAGATGACAGAGTCAGTAGGCATCCAGTAGATATAAAATAAGTATTAAAGGATATAAAATAATATTTTATTTTATCATTAATTACATGACGTGCTTATACTTAATGGTTTAGTGATTTTTATAAAACCCTTCCATCTAGCGTCGCGTAGTTTTAATTTAGAATATAACTTTCAATAAACTCCTCAAGCACTTCCAGAATGACCTTCTTATAATCATCATTTTGCATCATATTCTTCATATAAGTAGTTTTATCATTCAGCATAATCTCGACGAATAATTCAGAGTTTTTCGATATATTCGTCATCATATCGTCATTTATCCAAAAGGTTTGCATTAAGCACGCGTGAGTTACAAGTCCCCAGAGATTTTGTTCTTTAGCAGAAAACATAAAGCTATCTTTAGTCAGAATTTGTTCGATATCGACGTTATGGTTACTGAGTGTAACTTTGAGTTCATCGTAGTAGTAGTGCAGGAAAGTATTAATGTTATTTTTCCGATAGTGTGGAGTCAAGTTACAATGAAGTAGCTGCATCACATCACCCGCCGGCGGCATGCATCTTACGGCTGCGAAATCCACAAACACACAGTTATCAGGAACCATTCCATCTTCTAGTCTCTTGTAATGAAACAGCATGTTATTATTCCATAAATCCCTGTGGCATAAAACATTGCGGTGGTCCAAGGAAGGCTCGGCTAAACGCAATACTGAGTTGAAGGCGGCATTCCATCGTTTTTCGATTATTTTCAATTCTTCTGTGCTGTATTTTGAGAAGGCTTTTACAGCTTCTAAAGCGCCAATCCTGCACTGATTGAACCACGAATCGTTTTCATCGAAGCCTCCGGTCCCCAATTTGTCATTATACTGATCTTTGATAGTATAAGTCTGTTGTAACGCTTTAGTCTTAGTTTCCTCAAAGATAATAGAGCTGGCATGGAACCTGGCCAGAGCTTGAAGTGCTTGTAAGGTATGCTGCTCATCAAATTTCATAAATCTACTCCTCATTTCGTATTGTAGCGCAGATAGGTCTTCGAAAACCACTGCGTTTTGAAGACATGTTACAAATTGGGCACTCCATGGTTTCATACCTAAAAAGGACAAATAATAAATAAGAAGATTGTACTTATACAGGGTTACTTTTTCACCAGTACAAAAAATCAACATACATAATAGTAGTCCAAGTTACAGAATACTAACATTTTCTGTTACTACCCCTTTAGAACAAAAAAACTAAAATACCGATGTTTGAACTTATCCGCAAACCTAATAAGAAAATTGGACGCATTACGCATTATGAATGTACATAACTAGCAAAACACACGAACTGGCAACTGTTTGTTTACAACGTCATCGCACGTGGCATGGCGGCTTAAAAAAGCGGCGGTGATAATCAACTTATGATTATGACTTGGCAAAAAAATCTTACTTGATCCCAAATCTTCCTTCATACTTGCACTAAGGACAGAAACTTCCTTCATTGAGGCGTATTTAAACACTTGAAATCAACTTTATGCACAATGATTGGAATAAAAAAAACATACCTGATTAATGGAGTCCATTTCTCATACTAATTAATTAATTCACATACTTAAGCAAGTGTTCAAAATGTTGGCCGTGGTTATCTAAACACACTCTTGCCCGTTTTTGAATGTTTCCTTCGATATTTCCCAACACAAGTCTGTAGTTCTCACTTTTAAGTTCATCAAATGCACTTATTAGATTTTTTAAGTCTTTTAAATTTTGGGCCTACCCTCACCCCACAAAAACAGTCACACGGGGTCAAATCTGTTGACCGGGCTGGCCATAGCTATAACACTGGCATTTTCCAGGCGGGGCACACTTTCTTCAGCGTATAGCCGCTGGGCTGCCACTGTATTTTCCCCAATGAGAAAATAACTACGAACCATTTCGTACGAACAATTTCCGACTGAAGGTAGTACGATGCGGCGCGCGCGCACATACTTACGTCAACCGTGAGACTGACCGTCCGTGACCTAGTCACCCAGATTGAGGTAACTGCTATGTTGCCAACTCGTGCGCAGGTCGCTCACCCCTTTCCGCCGCCCTCTGCGTCCCGCACCCCGTTGACGTCTTATCATTAGTAGGCCCATTATTTTGCATTTGCATGAAGGATAAATTAATAATAAATGAAAAAAAAATGTCAATTTTATTTGATAAATGTAATCTATTATCGATACCAAATATGTGGGAAAATTTATTGTACCGGTGAAAAAGTAACCCTGTATAAAGCTACGTACAACAGTAAGCTGTGTACCAGTAGGAAGTAGCTTAATAGGATAGCGGTTACCTACTTAATTTAAATAGTCACTTATGTAAACGGCCGCGACGTCATATACCGGCTTAGTTTGAAAAATACTGGGATAGCCTATCAAAAATGTGCCTACCTAATTTTTTTAAACATTGTTATGTAATTTGATTTGTGCCAGAAAAACGAATCATTTGGTTGCGGGTTTATCCTCTTACCTGGTACTGCGATATTCCTCTGTATAACATCATGGAATATCCTCTCATTGTCAAAGGTGCCCATCTCCTTGTCCATGTCGGCTTTCGCGGTGTTCGTTTTAGAAACCGCTTTAATAAAAAAGTTGAGTTGCTGTCTTGTTTCGTTTGATGTCACACATACTTGTAACTTCAAGTAGTCAGCTCCGAATCCAACCATTTTATCCCCAATATAATGCACTGTATAATTTTCTATAAACATGTCGTTAAACCCATAGTCACATAGTACCACTTTAATATCTTTTTCCGTTACATATTGGACTTCACTTTGAAGATTCATTTTTGCAAATTAGAACCTCATCCGATGCTATTTCGATGTTTACTGTGTTAGCTGATTGTCGCATTTAATGATGTTGTAAAAATAGCTTAGACCTGTAAGTCAAGATCAGTCTTTATTTTTTACTTAAGGAGACTTAATTAAGCGTGATGACGTCAGGACCTGACCTTTTAGTGACCACTCTCGACCAGTTGTCCTACAGTGAACTTGACGGCTTGTTCGCTTGTTGCTTCCAGTTCCAGTTTTCCACTGATGAAGTAAAATGAGAGCAAGGCTTTAGGATGCTCAATACAAATAAACTAGGCCTATGTAATGTATTCTAGTGACGAGTTGCGCTATGAGCGACAAATCCGAATAATCATCTGCGTCCGTTTCAATACATCCGTTTTTATTATGAACTGCATATTTGCATTATGAATTTATCTACATTTAAGTTTTAGCCCAGCATTGTCATGCTACACAATGGAATAGTCTAACATGAAAACGAAGCGTTTCGAAAACAAGGCCCGGAGCGTCACTCTTCAGGGAGATCGAGGCCGAAGGCCGAGCTGCGGGAGACTTGAGTGCCCAGCTATTCCTACGTACGCCCATACCCCATTCCCAGTCCTTCCCTGCAAAATACTAGTTAATTTATATGTATTTG
Organism: Thaumatotibia leucotreta; assembly: GCA_025490895.1. NCBI lineage: Eukaryota > Metazoa > Arthropoda > Insecta > Lepidoptera > Tortricidae > Thaumatotibia > Thaumatotibia leucotreta. Next base: position 29,103 of record JALPQI010031806.1, on the reverse strand, counting down.
GTATGTTCCAGGATGCGCGCGCTACCGCGAGCTGTGCTACCGCGCTGCGCACGCACACGTGCCGGACGAGGCGGCGCCGGCGCCGTGCGCGTGCGCCAACTGCCGCGCGCGCCCGAGAGTGTAGCCAGATTGATTGATGAATGCGATTATTCAGTCGCAACAATCAAGTCATTACCATTCCCAAATTATTGACGAACTGCGTATAAATAGTGGAGTCATTTTCGATTATCTTGTAGCAGACGCATGTTTGTCTGCTATTCTGGCATAATAGTCTCATTTGCTTTTATAAAACGGTAAATAAAGTGGTGATGGTAATGAACAAAAAAAACGCGTAACAAAATCGCATAGAAACACCGAGCCGCGCCGGAGACAGCCTACTTTCGAGAGATGGAAGACATTGCGCCAGGATTGTACCCGTTAGAATACTCGTCCATGCCGGATCAGCGACCCTACCGCGAAATTTTTAATCCGTACATGTTGAGGATTTGTCTCTATCAGTTCTGTCACCCCCAATTGGAAATTTGCGATTTTAAAGTTCGCGGTAGTAGGCCAGGATCGTAGATACGTACGATATCTGCGAACGCCTGAACACAAAGGGTTAAAAAAAAAGGTGTGGTCCTTTTTTGTTACAAAAAAATTAAGTAAACTTTACAAAATTAATATCAGTATCATTTATAAGTGTGAGTGCGGGACGATTATGGTGTATTTACCTCCTCATGAGTCTTATTATGCATATATGTACAAAATAGGAGAGGCCTATATTCAACAGTGGACTGAAATAGGCTGACGATGTGATTAGTTGATTACTTACTAATAAGTAGGTATCACGTTTCAGTAGGGACAGTAGGTACTGCACACGCACACGTTGCCGTGTGGTGACGGCAATAAGAATACATTTGTCACCACCCCAACTCCTCCTGCGGGTGTCGTAAGAGTCAACTAAGGGATTGAAGTGTCACTGACCATTATTCGATAAGATTGATGATGGGCAGCAGCGTCATCATAGTAGACACATTACTGCGATCGCCAATCCGCTTGCCCAGCGTGGCGATTATTGGTATTTACCTCCTAATGCGTTTATACGCATAGTAAATAGGAGAGGCCTACGTCCAGCAGTGGACTATCATAGGCTGATGATGTTGATGACGTTTCAGTAACATCTTAACAAAATCTCTTCAAACCTTTTATATAGCAAGATCAGTCTTTATCGTTAACTCGTCGTCCAGTAGGTAGCACTGACCAGATTGACCTCATATAGGTAATTATAAAGCAGACTAGTTTGTCACTCCGAGGCACGCTGCTTCGAGGTGACATTGGTCAGGTCAGGATCTGGCGGCTATTAAACTCATTAGTTCTTTAAATAAATATTCAAGTGTCTGTTTATAAACGTATTTATTTATAACTTGAAATCTTGAAGATTCCTAAAATTTCAGAATGTCATGCATGAGTCATGATTGTCATGCCTGGCCTACTACAGGGAACACTGGAATTCGTAAATTTCGCAGATTTGTCTCTGTCACTCCCACGAAGGCGGCATTAGAGTGACAGAGAAAAATCCCCGAACTTTGTGGACTTCGAAGTTCCCGATCGGGCCGTTATAATTTGAAAAAAAAAACCGGACCAACTACTTAGTCTATAGAAAAGGGCCCCAAAAAATGTGCCAATAGAAAATTTTGGACTTGCCGGAAGTTCTTGACAGGGATTGGCAACACATAACGAGATAAATGTTGATGATAACAATTTGAGTGGTATTTTTTAATGACCCATACGGCATTTGTTACCCCTAATTGGATTGTGAAATGAGATTCACCAACACTACTCAATGTCATATTAGTAAATACTTACATTTTTATAAAACTCAATCTGCGTAGGTAGATGTAATCAAATATTCTGCTATGTATGGTTAATTGCCGAAGCCAACGTATTAACATAAACGCTATCAAATAATTCTACATGTAAAATCTAATTATTCTGCAATATTATTTTAGCAAGCGCAGTAACGCCTTGATTTCGATGTACTGTATTATAACACACAAACATTATTTGCCAACTTCATTTGTGCAGGCGCTTAATAATTTTTTTATTTAAAGTTCGAGCTTTTGAGGTGTCGTAACTTATTCAAATGAGATATAAATTATTGATTAGATAGGTACATGTAAAATTAATTGGTAGAAAATTTCAGTAAAGATGTGGTGTTCCTAGGCATAACGTGCATTAAGACTCGAAGTTCGCAGTAGCACGACTAAATAGGAAATTTCTTAAAAGTGCATTCAGACCAATCGAACATTCGCTATTCTAACCCCCCACTCTACGAAATTCGATCGTTACACAAAACGTGATTGGTTGATTTCGTAGAGTGGGGGATAGAATAGCGAATGTTCGTTTGGTTTGAATGCACCTGTAGAATTCGTTCGAACGCTTGTTGTTGAACCCTCTCTATAAACCTCTGTAGCTCAGCTGTGTTCGCTAAGCACTACCCTCTTCTCATTTTGGCATTTGACATAGGTAGGTATTCCAAAATGGCTGTTTCTTCGTTGTGCCAGTCTTTTACTAGTTCACATATTTCCGTCACTAAAAAAAGTTTCTTCGAGTGAATACTTACCATTTCTTTCCTTTAGATCATTCTTCGAGTAATTATTAGAATATTGAATTACCATCAGATGTGAATCCGCATACGGCCTCAGTTTGGCATCACCATCACCATCATTAGCATCACATTAGCCTTAGGATTCTACTGACATGTCATGTATCGCCATATTAAAAATGCTTCGCCAATGTATCATGGGCCTTAACAGATATTCTGTCGCTATGTTTCGACCATATTTCTATACTTACGAACTCGACTGTCAAATATTATGGTAAGTAGGTATACATGTGGTACGGTCATTATAATCACGTTTTGCGACTCTCATAATATATCATAAATCATAATGCACATCCGAAATCGCTTTTATAATTAAGGGAGCAGCGCGCAAGTTTGTGTCGAATAAATTATAATGCCTTAGCTTAAAAATTGATGTCAAATTCGATTTATCTGTCCATTAAATATAATTTAAATTACCCTAGAATAAGTTTACTGTAAACAAACAATGTTGAAATCTCTTTACATAATTTATTCAGATTATACATAAGAATTTTCGTATACTATTACTCTATTGCAAGGACATGTTTTTCATGTTTAGAAATTCTAAGCCAAAATAAAATAAGTACTTAGAAATAAAGACAGTGTGTAGGCGGCTAACTACTGTATGGTCCACAACTGCTAGGTACTAAAGTAATCCTGCGTGCTAAGTGTTAAAACCTCTTCATTTTAGTGCCTAATATTAAAGTATATCTAGGGTAATTTCTATATTATATAATCTCAGTATTCTATGCCTGTTCACCTGTGTCCGAAGTCTATTAGATTAATTAAGAACTTTATGATAATGTACATTAAATTAAAATCTATTTTATATTACATCGATATAAATATAAACATTAATTTTAATTACATGCTTACCGATGTTTTTAAAATTTATTCGTACAGTATTTAAATATATTCACAAGGCCTACCTACGCGCATTGTATAAAACGTAGTCTAAAATCATTCAAAAATAAAAGGATTATTATAAAAATATTGTTCAGTTATTTCTGATACCCGTCTTCGAGGAGTGCGGCACGCCCGCCAGTACTGCCAGTGATTTTAAATAAAACTTAAAATTACTTATTACTTTTATTGTAAATAAAAGAAATACACATAGAACCCAGTGCTTCGTCACAGGAGACTGATTTGACCACAAATAAGCGTTTATAGTTCATTACGGCGGTGCAGACACCGATTGGAATTATAGATATTTCAATGTCATCGTGGGAACATACTGCTGTGAGGGCAGGGGCTGGTATACGCAGCCCGAGCATGGCCCGGTAACACGATTCTTAGGCGATCGACTCACATTCAAAGATACATTTCAGACAGATGCAACAATTACAAATAATTTATAAACCATGGATATGGTTACCAAATCTAAAACCTACAAGTAATATTCATAGAAAAAATACCGATTCACTCAACATTTACTTGGCAACAGGAAACTCCCAAAATCATTTCAACGTGTTGTCACAAAGTGATGAGCGGACGTTGCTTCTAATAGTTCAAATACAGATCTCAAAATAGTAATCCGCTTAGAGGAATATGATGATACCTAGCTAAATTAAAAAGATTCACTGGTTTGAGTCATCCCTTCCACGCTACACAAATGTATGTCCAAAAGAAAACTAAACTACCTTAAAAGTACGAGACAAGAAGTATATAAGATCGAGTTTCAATAGCAAAAGGTATTGGAATAGGTATTTGTATGATTTCATTTCTACACAAATTCATGGAAAATAGGTGGGTCAGTGCAGAATAGACAAATTTTCATCAACAGGCAGACTCGTCAAAATAATTTAGTTTGCATTGAACGTTCTTACATACTCCTGTCCATAAACAACATTTACAAACGCAATGATTGCCCTCATTGAAAGTAAACTACAATATTATTTTACAAGTTTGCAAATTGACAACTGCCTTATCGATTAATTTCCTACTGCCAACCTGTGGATGAAATCTCAAAAAGTATTTCAAAATTGAATGAAAAATAAGTGAAGCTATAAAATTAGTGCCTAATCAAATACGTAAACTTATAATGCGTTAATCCAGCAAAAGTGCAGACGATATTGTTATGTCAAAATGATTGTTCTGATCTGTGCAACCTACCTACAATATTCTAGGAAGAAAAATCGTTTAGATACTGTCCCGGCAGCTTAGAAATCATCCCAGTGTTCTGATACAATATAAATTCTAAATAAACTAACTTAGAAAATGTAATTATATTCTAACCTCAGTAACTTTCCTGTTTTACGGGATTTCCTTAGCTACCAGGGTCAAAATAGCCAATCGGAAGCAGTTTTAAAAAGCAGTTGTCAATGTTGATTGGACGCGTAGATACCAGGACCGCATGGCCTGGTGGTCAGTCGCTAACGCCGATAGGGATGGTAAGATGCGGCGGAGGCTGCGCCCGAGCTCGTGGCGTGGTAGCTGCGCTTCGAAGACCGCTGGTACCCATCCCCCGAGCCCCCAGTATACTCGTAATCGTCACCTATACGAAACACCAGGTTATCGAGGATCTAGGGCGTGGTAATAGTGATTCAGCAATTGTAATGGGATTAAAAGCTACTGCTCATATTAGACAAGTGCCCCCGGATTAGATGTAGGAGCATTTCGCCGAAAATGTCAGATATTATGTGGTCGAATATTTTAGTTGGTATACTTCAGCAAGCCTAGCCAAGGTGCCATTCTGTAATCGTAAACGATAAGGTTATAAATATACCTACGAAAATTTCGAACGAAAAGTCACTTAACCATTTCCCATACAACATAGTTTTCTTCTTTTCGCTTATCGTACCTATATGATTACAGAAAGGCATTTTGGATATGCCTGTAGATTTGTTAATTTACGGTGAAGTACTCCTACAGTGATAATTTAATACTCAGAGGCGCCCTCTAGAATGACCTTTAGTTTCTTAATCTCATTTATTGAAGCGAAAGAAATAAATAGGTTTAAACTTACCGCACCACGCACCAGTAAAACCCGAGCATTTAGTCAATTTAACCTTTCTTTCTCTAATGTAATGATTCTAAACTAATTGGTATGGCTACTGACTACATGCCACCATAGTTTCAGTGTGCCGACGCATTTCAAAAAGGAAAGTCCTAAATATTCCTCAACTTACTTTTAGATATTTGACATTTGGATTTCATCGGTTTTGATATGCATCAACACACGTTTTGAATGTTATACTTGCGACACTTTGCTAAAAGTATTCCGAAACAAAATAAAATCGAAAATTTCGACCAACTGTTACATCAATTTAGTGACGAGATAATTGTTCGATATTTTCGAAAACTATGTTCGCGGCTTACTCCCTATTTAACTTCTTATTTTTGTTGCAAGTTTTACTAGTAAAGTGTTCAATAGAGCTGGCAAAAAGATAAAAAAAATAACAACCTCATCGTTATTTTTCAAATCGGTAACTGAAAATAGGCAATGAGATTACTACGAAGTTCTTATACATTTCTGCTAATCTATTGAACAGCTTATTTCTATTATGGAGGCCTGAAAAATCTGATTGTATATGGCTTCTAGATTCCTACACAACAGGATCTATATCTGATTGGTGTCACTCATCTTCGAAAACGATTTATGACACGCCTGGCCTACTACCGATAACTACGAATTTCGTAAATTTCGAGCATAACCCCCCTTCATAAAAGTTTGCTAACTTAACATGCCGCTAATAATTGTTTGTACCTTTTGCTCTTATGGACACAGAAAGGGACAAACAATTATTAGCGACTTGTTAACATTCTAATATAAATGTATATCCCTCTAATCAAGCCTTAATTAGAGCTCCTACAAAAAAAATCGAATTTACGGATTTCGAAGTTCGCGGTACGACCGAAGTAATGCCATCTGCAAGGAAACGGTTGAGCAGGTATTTGACAATGCCATAAACAACCATATTCACAGTCGCCTAATGTCCGAATACTTATCCATTTATCTACTAATGATACTTAATGGTATAATGGGAACAGGAATGGATAAGGATGTAGGAATAACCTGAGGCGGACGCCGAGATGTCGGACACGTTACAGAACGACTGTTGGGGGGACACCATGGCACCACAGTATATCATGGGTACCTGGAGACAGTACATCTTATTATATGTCTATTTTAAGTCTTAATTTTAGGGTAATACTACGAATATATACGAGTTTTTATACAACTAATATCTAGCAGGCAAGTGTTTTATTTGATATATCTGAATACTGTAGCGAGGGGAAAGTTGCTAGTCAATATAAAATTTACTTGAAAGGGAACTTCAGTTAAAGGCGTGTTGCAATTATGCTTTTGGCTTATGTTTTCTATAAAACAATAAGAATGAATAAATAGAATAAGTTTTCAATTTTCGAATACGGGAAGTTTTTTGTACTAATGGTGAAAAACATTTAAGTTACTATTTTAGTTTGAAATTCGGTCGCGTTTGTCGCTCATGATAACCACAGCCACATAGCATATTAGCTCGAATGTTTAGCATAGCCTTTTGGACGAAACATATTATTGAAGATGAGTATGATTAAACTTTTAATGCTTACATCGACTCCATAGCTGCAGCCCAACCTGCGTGACTCAGGCGACCGTAACCATGGCAATAACAGACAAAAAAAAGTTGATTCACCCAACTGTTACCTACTTGGCAACTCATGACATGGCTAGTCGGCTACTGCAGAAAATAACCTCTATTCGTCCATGTTTATCCCCGACAAACGCGACCAGTGTGCTTACCATGAGCTGCCGCGGCATTATCATAGCTGACTTACTTTCCATCCATCCCGAAAAGAAAGAAGAGAAAGCCAAGGCTGCGCCACATCGGATGCGTATGCAGTAAGTGCACGTGCGTGGCGTGCCCGTTGCAGCGTCAGAAATGACATAGTAGATGGCACACCGCTTGGCCGTCACGAGCACGCGCTCGGCACGAAAGCAGTGTGCCATCTGATATGACATTTACTTGTTATTCCCACTTGTTAACACCCATCTGACACCAGGGTCGCGTTTTATAAAGTTACAATTTACAATTTCGCTGTTTGCCTCTCTAACGCACGCACATATTGGCTAGAAAGAGAGGCAAACAGCGAAATTGTAAATTGTAACTTTATAAAACGCGACCCAGTGGTAACTGGATTTTTTTCCCACCTGTTACCAGTCTGAACAACTGGGAATTCAAATTACTAGGGTTACTTCTTCCCAGAAGTTACCGCCAAGTAGTAACAAGTGGGATAAGGGTGAATATCTGAGCGTTTCAACCGCCTAATTTTGGTGGCATATTTTTTTCCGAAGTTTCTATTCGCAATGTGCTACTTTGTCATTTAAAGGAGAGACGGTACCTTATAGGTACAAATAACGAAATATAACATAGAGACGATTAGAAACTCCCGCAAAAATTATGCCACCAAAATTAGACGGTTGAAACGCTCAGATATTCACCCATAAATATTTCCAGTAGTTACAACCAAGTACTTCCGTGGTAACAGGTGGGGAAAAAAATCCAGTAGGTAGTTATCACTGGTGTCAGAAGAGTGGTAACGCGTGGCACGCCACGCTACGCACTTGGTGTGGCTCGGCCTAAGACACAGTTAATAATGCTGCGGCAAGACATGATACGGCTATAGCAATGCCCTCGTACATTGAAATACGAGTACGTGGGTATCCACCTGGGGCGGAGCGCCGTCGCTCATCTGCACGCTCATGAACTTTGGGCTGCCGGCCGAGCTGCCTACGCCGTCGCCCTCTGGTGAACATAGATGGTTATATTCTAGCCACCAATCTACGCCCTTCACCTTTTGACAGCCACAGTCGGCTATAGGCGATGCCACGGACGCATACAGCCGTAAACGTCGCAGATACAATAGCGATTTACGCGGTAACTCGTAAAGTGCAATTTCGCTTAAATAATCGTGAACGCGTGGCGTCTGGAGCTCAGCATATTCCTTCGCCGTCTGGCGGTCAAAAGGTTCATAAATGTCTCTTAACTTAGCAAGCCAATAAGTACTGTTTGTCCCTTTCCTTATAGACAATATATGGTGCTTTTTCACTTTTAGCGACACTCAATGTCCATTAAAAAAAATATTAGTTGCAGTTTGTAACGGTACTTAACGGTTTTGGTGTTATTCAATCAAGTTGAAATTCCTAAAGACCTACCATACTGAATTGTCGTTACAAACCCGACTGCAATACGTTTTTTAATCTCACTCTATTGTCCCTAAATGTGAAAATGGCATTGATAAGACTGAAGCACAAACAATACTTATAAGCTTGCTAAGTTAGGAGGCGTTTATGCATAAGGGGATGATCTTTACCTACTTCTTATTTTAGCGTTAGAAGGAAGATAAGCTACCTTAACGTGTTTGCTTTCGAAATTACCTAATATATTTTTTTCAATTAACTGGAAAGACTCCTGAAGATTATTTCCATTTTCTAACAATAAAACTAACTATGAATATGTTGCGGATTATTAATTAAAATGGGATGTTGTGAAGACTATGTGGTGATAATTTAGGGCCATCTAAATCAATCTGCTATGAGTAGATAAATTTAATTTCAAAGCTCGGTATTTTCTATTTTTATTAAAGTACGATTATAGTGTTCTATTAAGTTTTCGACTATCGATGTGTAGAATGAGAGTGATGACTGATGACATGTGAATTGTTCAATGGTTATGTTCTTGTAGTACAGCTAACATAATAAATTGTAGATATTTGAATTAGTACTAATTTTTTTTAAATTAACATCCCTATATCGTTTCGATATTCGATTCATTATTTATTAACTGCTAAACTGAACTACTTTTATTTTTCTACTACTTTACATTGTATCATTATTAGTGATGTGCCGTTCCCGGGAATATTCCCCAGGCGGGAATAAACCCGGGAATATTCCCTCACATAGGGAACATTGAGGAATTTTGAAAGTGTGTAGATTTACAAATTGTATGATGGAAGATTACATTAAAGCGTTATGCATTGAAATATTTACTGAGACATTAAGCACTGAAACTCGACTACGAAAGTAAATTCCCAATGTTCCTGGGTTTATTCCCAATGTTCCCTGGGTTTATTCCCACTGTTCCCGAAGTTTATTCCCAATGTTCCCGGGAATATTTCCATCGTTGCTAGTAAAATAAAAAAAGACAACTGTTTTTACTGTTTCTGCAGTGCTCATGCTGCTCATCGATGTACTCGAATTATCTGTGATATCAGTCACAGACGTCATAGTAGAGTATCGGCTTGACTCTTGATATTCAGTGTGAAGTGAAGCAGCTGAAGAACAACTAGGTATACTATACGACTAGGTATAGATATACAACTAGGTATACGCATATATTATGTATATCTAGTAAGTAAAAAAAACGAGGTTTTTTGGGAGTCATTTTACCTCATAATTAACGAACTTAATTTATTTTTTGATTACCTAATCTGTTTTGCAATATTCCCCAGTTTTGGGTACATTCCCGGGAACAAGGTAATATTCCCAGGATTATTCCCAATGGGAATATTACCATTCCCGGGAATATTCCCGCGGCACATCACTAATTATTATATCTTGACCAAGCCGTTGACTTTTGGAGGCCCATGTTATAAATGAAACCGTAGATTTAAATTGTAATGAAATTAAATGACCCTAATTTATATTGATTTTGTAGTGTTATTAAAACTTCTACTTTAACGTTATGTTATGGCCAGAGATCGAACACATTTTCATCATTGTTTGCAATTATATGGGCATTACTCCAAAATTGATTTTAACGGATAATCAATCTATTATTTTCTACAAATTACTTACGTGATATTATAAAAAACTATAAATAGTCACCTTAATAATATACATAATTAAATTTCAATAAATTATTTGATTGATTAATCCTTAAATCAATGATTATTATTGCGAACGCTCATTTAATTTTGTCCGATCTCTGGTTGTGGCGATCATAATGTACATGATGAAAACATGTCAGTTAAAGTTTTTTCACCCTGATAGATAAATTAATCAATTTCAAATTGGAATAGTGAGTTCATATACTCGTATAAAAAACTAATCCTATAAAAATGAGTTCTCATACCTGCTATACTGGATGACTGGATATTACGGGCTATTAATATATACTTATATTATGATTGTGGATTCTGAAGGATGAAGGGCGACAGTTCATGAGAATGTGTAAAATAATGGCAAGCAACTTTACAGCGGGGAATACAAACATGTAAAAGATGGATACTTATATAGAAAAATACTTTGTTCCAAAAGTGTTTCTGTTAAGTGGACAACCTAGTGTTAAGTTTATGGTTTAGGGGCGTGAGACTATCTCGGGGTCGCGGACCGGGTTCTTTATGCACATATATAAAAACAAAAATTATGATAACCTGCAGTGCCTTGGGGATAGTCAACTAAGAACTAAGGGAAGGAGGCAAACATTAAAAATGCCAGTTTTATTTTGAATTTTTTGATTTCTTTTAATTATCTACGTTTTATAATGTCCTTAAAGTAGATATATATTTCATCATAAGATATCTCAAATATTTGCAATGGTAGATAATATTAATATTTTAATTAATCAACCAGTAGTATTATTTAATTCATTATGATAGAAGAAGCTTAATAATAGGAAACTACGACAAAACTGTTTTTTTCTCATTACAATTACAAACTACGTACTTATATTAACCAGTTAAATCTAACACTAATATATACCCAAAATACCTAATATGAATAATGCATAATTTCTACTTCAAAAGACCAGTGTTATATTCTGTGATAGCACTTTAATATTACATCAAATACTTATCAGCTTACAAGCTTTTCGTCTTAATATTTTAGAGTTTCGGTTAAATTAATAATTAGAACCGTAATTAACTAATTATCATTAGGTAATGTAAAAAGAAACAACAAGGACGCTCGAGTAAGTCTATCATAATTTTCCTTTTTATATAACGAACATAAAGTAACTTATGTAGGCCTTGGCGGCATACTAGGCTGCGCGTGCGTCTGCGCTCGCTAGGGCTAGCTATAGATAGTTTACATTATAACACATCTAGGTATAGTCTTACAGTCGTAACAAACATGCTTACTTGTGGCGACCTCATTACATTTTAGGAAATTAATACAAGTCCGCTGGGGCGGCGTAAATAAACTTATATACTGCCGTAAGTAAATATTACTTTAAATATTGTACATCAGTCGATACTTCACCTAACAATTTTGTAATCTAATCAATCGAGAATTATGTACTTTACTCCACTATTAAGAAATTATACTTTAAAAATAATCAACATCAATTTTTTAATTAAAACAGAAATAAATAACAACTTGCCCTAAGTTTCTTTATAATAATTAATGTTATAATTAACTGTAAAGCCCGTGCATATTATTTTACGATAAATTGGGTCTCATAATTACATTTATATTTAAATTCTAGTATAAATATGAGGTTGTATATTAATAATACCTGCATTGTTTTAAATAAGTTTCGAAAAGACTACAGTAAGACCGGTCCCGCACTCGGCGGCCGGCACATTAAATGCAGAACTAAACAGTCGACAAGTGAACTTAGTCTCGGCTAACCTAAAGTTAACGCTAGGGTCTCGTCTTGTATAATTAGTCAATTACGATCATAAATATAGTATAATGAATGTTCGCAGTCGAACGAGTGCGAGATATCAAATACCAAAATACACTTTTACACAAACATGTTTCCTTTATATTATACTACAGAATAAACATACACATATAAAAACCGCGTACACTATAATATAAAGTAATACAAACAAGAGTCGAAAGTTAACTACACAACAGTACTACAGTTAAGCCATGATTAAAATATTATCATAAACATTATTATAAGATACAGTGTATTGTATATCTTTATGTCCGCGGCGACTGGCGCGACTCGAGCGCCGACGCGGGACGTTTGACAGACGAGGCGAGTTAGAGTCTTACCGTATTTGTATTTTGCTAACTATTTTTAATTAATAAATTCATCCAATATTTTATGCTCATCTCCTATATAATAATAATTAAAAACCCATATAAATAGTCTTCGTTTGATTTCCACAATAATTTGCACTAAGTTTAATGTTGAGTAAATCTAAAATTTCTAATACATATTATACTTTATTTTAAATAAATTATACTCTTTATGTTACTTAGAAGATTGCCACGACGGTTCATTACAAACTAAGTTCTTAAATTGTTCCGAAGTTTGTGAGTGTGGGCCGGGGCCCGCTAACGCCTTAGTGCTAATCGTTATCACTGAAATCAACACAATATAAAACATCTCTATAATCACTTAACTTTTTGTAAGGCATCGTTTCCTAATATTAAACAGATGTGAACAATTTAATCGTATTATATCGGTGGTTGTACATTAGCCTACAGTAGTTGTATTGTACGGTAGCCGAGGACGCGGCGCCCGCGCGGGCGACGACAAATGCGAGTAAAAGCCGGAGGTACGACCGAAACGAGAGACAGTCACAGGAATGGATAACACAAATTAATATAATCTAACTAACATAGGAACAAGAGCAAACGAAACGATACGAAGCGGACTATATACGTAACCTAGTGGGCAGTTAGGCACCGACGTTTAGTTAACATTATTTCATTATTGTTATTAAGGTACGAGTCGATTGGCTACATACTGATCGCGTCAGTCGAGTATGTACTATATAGAGCTATAAGAATGTACCAATATGCGAGTTACCTATGAACATCACAATGTAAGGCGTTTCACTATGTTTTACCGTTAATTTGGGACTACGCACCCCTCGTCACGACCGCATTACTTATAATTTGCTTATACATCTCACAATACTTCTCATAGATAAATTATAATTTACTTACGGAGCGATCTTACATAACCCTATTCTAAACGATCAAATTATGCATTCATTGTAATGATCAACAATCGTCTATTTAAGTTATAACAAATCCTATCGGGCTCTGCCGCCTCGAAGCGCCGTGGTCGCGTTTGTGGCAGGATGGCCGAGCGTTAGGTCGCGGTAGTGGCAGGATGGCAGAGTGTTGGGTCGCGGTAGTGGCAGGAAGGCCGAGTGTCGGGTCGCGGTTGCAACAGTGTGGCAGTGTGGTCGCGTTTGCGGCAGGATGGCAGAGTGTTGGGTCGCGGTAGTGGCAGGATGGCCGAGTGTCGGGTCGCGGTTGCAACAGTGTGGCAGAGTGGTCGCGGTAGCGGCAGGATGGCCGAGTGTCGGGTCGCGGTTGCAACAGTGTGGTCGCGGTAGCGGCAGGATGGCCGAACGCAGACGGGCGGCGCCGCAGGACGGCCGAGCGACGAGCGGTCGCGGTCCGCTCCGTTATTACTTAGCTTACCACTAAAATTTTAATCAGTCGATCGGTCAAATGATTGAGCGATATAATACAGTAAAGGACTAACATTAAATTTAATCTAACAATGTTATTTTAAATTATAAATCACTTTGTGTGGAGCGGCGCGACCGCGCGGTCGGACGCGGCCCCGTCGTGCTAGACGCGGAGGTTCGCCAACGAGCCGCGAGCGAGCACCGGAGGTTCGCCAACGAGCCGCGAGCGAGCACGGCCGGGGCCGGCGGCCGACGGGGCCTCTATATACTTTTAAAAATATTTGGCAATCACATAAATTAAAACTTTAAAACTATGTGACGAGAGACTTGATTAAAATTATGCTTTACACACAAGTAAGTATATATATGTATATGTACAGGCGCGGGGACGAGGGGCGGGCCGCTATATCCTAGTGCTTGAGCGTCATCACTTAACAAATACGTCATATTATCATTTACTTTTGCTCATTTTAACAATTTGGCAGGTAAATTTAATTCATTAAAGTATAAAATCCGTATTATCAACTTAAAGTGCGTTAAAAAACTAAAATGCATACTAGAAAACGAATTAAAATTACGAATATTTATACAGAATTGATCCCTTTACAAAAAAACGGGAAAATTAAATATTAAAATCACGTTCAGTCATACTATGTTTTGTTAAATATTAACACATAATTATTTCATTACATCCCTACCGTTTCCTAAGTCTAGTGGGTGGTAAATAACCAAAATTCTAATATTAAACATACATACCGATATATATATACCATATTTATACATAGTTATTAGCTTAAGTTAAGTTGTTTTAGGTCACTTCCCTAAATTGGCCTTGTATAGAGCGTCTGTCAAACGTCCGCGCGGTGGCTCGGCGGCCGAGGCGGCCGAGGCGGCGCGGGGAGATCCTACCGAATCTACTCACAAATATTAAAAGAAATCATTTAAGAACTACGAAAAAATAAACGACAATCTGAAAAGTGCAAAGGCTTTCCCTTTGCGAAATCCCTCATCCAAAAGAATAAAAGCAAAGTGAAAAAAAAAGTGTACAATTCCGTACACGAAGTCGCGTACAATTAGCGCAGAGTCGGTCTGAGGGTCGGCGTCTGTCGGGACACTTGCGACGTCAATACTCTTACGGAATTAGTTTACAAGCTTAAGTTAACTAGGAGCCCGAGTTAGACTATGTTAAATTTTAATATTAAAATTAACTTCCTTAGTTACGCGTGTGGGTTTGTGTCAATGCAGTCGGCGAACGACGATAAAGTCACGTTACGGCTCCCGGTTCGAGCGCTCCTTTAAAAATCGCTAAAAATTGTTTAAAAAAATTGACTTTTAGAGCTCCGTATAAAAAAGAAGTCTATTTTCTGTCCAGCGATCGCCGTCAGTAAAAAAGGCGACTCAAATTTTCTATGGAATCCTACTTATTTTTTTAATCTTCTGACGGCGAAGATTAGACTTGTTTAGGGTGTAGAGCGTCGCGATCGGCGGTCGGGTGTGTGGTGTGGGATGGGAGTGTGGGAGTGTGGACACAGGGAGACATGCCAGCCTACGCGGCCGGCCACTCCTTGGTGAACTCCTGGTTGAAGTGTTTGGGCGCGTGGTGCGGATGGTGCACACCTGGCTGCGCGGGCTGCGCGGGCGCGTGGTAGTCGGAGCCGTAGCGCGCCGAGCCGCCGTACGACGAGCCCTACAGGACACGCTACACGCTTAGCCGCGGGGAAACATCGACCAACACTTAAAGTACGCTTATCCTTTATTGTAACATTACATTAACCGTTAGTGAACTTGAGGGACGTCCGAATTTGACTAATTTGTACTTTAAATGCCGATCTACAGGTGACGGAACGGAGCGGGGTCCGCCTCGGCCGGCGAGCGGTGCGATGCCTTTTTGTCGCGACTATACCCGTCCCTCATCCGAGCCCCTATCTAATTGTCTTTCGGGATGAGCCAATCTTGGGGGCCCTGATCGTCCAACTGGTAAAGAAGATTTATCTGTAAAGTCCCGGTCGATAGTTAGCGGGTGAGTGGCGCGGCGTGATCGCAAGCGTGAACCCCGGGGTGGGATGGGTGGTAGAGGTGATGAGGGACCTTCAGCGAAACCTGGCTCGGTGACGGGCCGCCGGATCAAAAAGACATCGCACGTCAACTCGCTGAAAACATGCAGAGAAGCGTCGTCGCAAGCACACTCGGGATGCCACTCATCGCCATGCGCCGCCGACCGAATGTTCGCTGAATTTCACTCACCGACGTTCATTCGCGGTAACGCATTCATTCCACGCACACAGTCACTAAATGAAGGGTTCATTCATGCGTCGTACATACCAAAAATCACGCCAAATAAATGAGGTAGATGCGGGATAAATCAATGAGTAAGCGGGGAACGATGGATACTATGGGAAAGGATGCAAGCCCCGAGGTGTTCGGCAAATAATATCGTAATAGTAAAGCTGGATCGACTTGGCTGTAGTTTCGGAAGATGCACATCGCCGCAGCCATCGTAAGTCACAATCGAGTTTTATCTTGAATATCCAATTGGGTACCTATGCAAACTAAATGTATATTCGGAATATAATTTACATAACTAAAAAGCAAAAGAAAAACAGGTTGCGTCATTCAGATATTCAAAACAAAAACTCTAATAGCATTCCTTCGTATAAACATTCAATGTGGAATTCAAATTTGGCGTATAACTGGAATAAAATTAAATTTCCTAGGTTGATATTATGCAAAAAGGGACCACTACAAGCAAAACAATCTTAATTATCGTTACTCTAGTCCCCATGCGTAAATAACTGTCAAGAAATGACTAATTTTATACGACGTAATGTTTCAACTTCACAGACTCCTAACTCATGGAACCCAACACCGGAACAACCACTCAAGCACTGACCTTGCACAAGCGAACTCTATGTCGGTCCGAGCAGATCCATTTCTCTTGCATTAGATCAGGCCGATTCATGCTTCATGGCAAATCCTTACATAAAGCCATCCTTTGGATACATTTGATAGGAAATAAAGAATATCTAAAACTAGTCACATAGATGATTCATAATGTTATGATTTAAGTAAGCTTTTCTATCAAATATATCTAAAAGTGGGTGCCGACGACGGCCAAAGCAAGTTTGTTATTTTCTCTTATTGTACCCTTAGTATTAGGACGTAATAAGCATAGTTGAATCCGTTTATTTAAGGACCCAGAAAATCTGTGGCTCACAGATGTTCCGAGTCGAAAGGCCGCGTCATGACAACATAAACGTTATTCGTTAGTGTTGTCATGACGTCATAAGTTTAGTATTAATATCCTTCTTGTTTCTGAAAGACAATTTCATTAGAAAGGAACTTCAAGGCTTTACTAAAATAGTCAATAAAATAAATAATATTTACGTAAACAGCAAAATAAGTATATCTGATTTAAATTGACATCGACTAGTAGTATTTTACCATAAATTGATAATTAAAAAGTAATTATTGTGTTAGTAAAGTCTTGAAGGGAATTGATTAGTTAAAGATAATATTTCCTGTAAATGTTTCCGAATTTTCGCTTGATACCAATTTGGTAAAACAAAATTTAAAATATCGCAATTAAACTGACGAGACAAAAACACGATCATTCGCAGACATTCAATTTTAATTATGTGTAAAATCACAATGTTACATAAACATGTCCAAAAAACATTTTTTAGAGGATAGATGGCCGAAACATTTTCATATTACTAAGTTTAATTATTTTTACATAAACATAGGGAATTCATGAATGAGTTTTGGTGGATATGTTGAGGTAAATGGATTACCGAAGGTACAAGTACAAGGAAACTTAACCATGAATTTGGCAAAATAATTATGTGACAATTCTATAGTAAGGCTCAGTATTGGTACTGTTTCTGACTGTAGGTTTCGCCAAGTGTGTAATTACTAAGCCACATTTCGAGTTGATTTGCCAATTTTAAGGTTGAGACAATGGAACCAATGGAATATAGGGTTAAGGTCACCTATCCTCTAGTTTAGAGGTCGGCAAACTATGCGAGCGATTGATAATAGCGAGCTTTATTTAGATTAACTTTGTAAAATGTGTTCGATTTTTGTTAACAGTTGTTATTCGCCAGATTGTTCATGAGACCAAAATAGTACATATATCTATTGTTATCGGCATTCGCTACAAATGTTTCATTTGTTTTGTCCGCAGATTTCGAAGTTCGAGGTAGGCTATTTCAGCAATCCTACCGCGAACTTCGAAATCCGCAATATTCGAGGATTGGTATTTGTCATTCTAATGACTCTAATTGACGAATTTCGAAGTTCGCGAAGCCAGTTTAGCGTTTCTATTATTACGAGTGGTCAATTCTCATAGTTTGCCGACCTGCTTTAGTCTCTCATAGTATATCAGTTCGTGTGTATTGTGTCATTTTAGGAATGAGGCTGGTTCAATTTACGGATGATGAAAGGAGGTCGGAGGACAGTCGGAGGGTTTGTATGTGATAGCTCGTACATCTGGTGCGTGTGTTTGTCAGTAGGGTCTGGAGTAGTAGGAGGAGGGTAGGAGTTGTCGTGTGTGCGTCAGTAGGAGGGTACCTGGTCCTGCTGGTAGGCGGGCGGGTACTGGTAGGAGGAGTAGTCGGAGGAGGACTTGTCTCACGCGGCGGAGTTGTCGTGTGTGCGTCTGTAGGAGGGTACCTGGTCCTGCTGGTAGGCGGGCGGGTACTGGTAGGAGGAGTAGTCGGAGGAGGACTTGTTGAGCGCGGCGGAGTTGTCGTGTGTGCGTCAGTAGGAGGGTACCTGGTCCTGCTGGTAGGCGGGCGGGTACTGGTAGGAGGAGTAGTCGGAGGAGGACTTGTCTCACGCGGCGGAGTTGTCGTGTGTGCGTCAGTAGGAGGGTACCTGGTCCTGCTGGTAGGCGGGCGGGTACTGGTAGGAGGAGTAGTCGGAGGAGGACTTGTCTCACGCGGCGGAGTTGTCGTGTGTGCGTCAGTAGGAGGGTACCTGGTCCTGCTGGTAGGCGGGCGGGTACTGGTAGGAGGAGTAGTCGGAGGAGGACTTGTCTCACGCGGCGGAGTTGTCGTGTGTGCGTCAGTAGGAGGGTACCTGGTCCTGCTGGTAGGCGGGCGGGTACTGGTAGGAGGAGTAGTCGGAGGAGGACTTGTCTCACGCGGCGGAGTTGTCGTGTGTGCGTCAGTAGGAGGGTACCTGGTCCTGCTGGTAGGCGGGCGGGTACTGGTAGGAGGAGTAGTCGGAGGAGGACTTGTCTCACGCGGCGGAGTTGTCGTGTGTGCGTCAGTAGGAGGGTACCTGGTCCTGCTGGTAGGCGGGCGGGTACTGGTAGGAGGAGTAGTCGGAGGAGGACTTGTCTCACGCGGCGGAGTTGTCGTGTGTGCGTCAGTAGGAGGGTACCTGGTCCTGCTGGTAGGCGGGCGGGTACTGGTAGGAGGAGTAGTCGGAGGAGGACTTGTTGAGCGCGGCGGAGTTGTCGTGTGTGCGTCAGTAGGAGGGTACCTGGTCCTGCTGGTAGGCGGGCGGGTACTGGTAGGAGGAGTAGTCGGAGGAGGACTTGTCTCACGCGGCGGAGTTGTCGTGTGTGCGTCAGTAGGAGGGTACCTGGTCCTGCTGGTAGGCGGGCGGGTACTGGTAGGAGGAGTAGTCGGAGGAGGACTTGTCTCACGCGGCGGAGTTGTCGTGTGTGCGTCAGTAGGAGGGTACCTGGTCCTGCTGGTAGGCGGGCGGGTACTGGTAGGAGGAGTAGTCGGAGGAGGACTTGTCTCACGCGGCGGAGTTGTCGTGTGTGCGTCAGTAGGAGGGTACCTGGTCCTGCTGGTAGGCGGGCGGGTACTGGTAGGAGGAGTAGTCGGAGGAGGACTTGTCTCACGCGGCGGAGTTGTCGTGTGTGCGTCAGTAGGAGGGTACCTGGTCCTGCTGGTAGGCGGGCGGGTACTGGTAGGAGGAGTAGTCGGAGGAGGACTTGTCTCACGCGGCGGAGTTGTCGTGTGTGCGTCAGTAGGAGGGTACCTGGTCCTGCTGGTAGGCGGGCGGGTACTGGTAGGAGGAGTAGTCGGAGGAGGACTTGTCTCACGCGGCGGAGTTGTCGTGTGTGCGTCAGTAGGAGGGTACCTGGTCCTGCTGGTAGGCGGGCGGGTACTGGTAGGAGGAGTAGTCGGAGGAGGACTTGTTGAGCGCGGCGGAGTTGTCGTGTGTGCGTCAGTAGGAGGGTACCTGGTCCTGCTGGTAGGCGGGCGGGTACTGGTAGGAGGAGTAGTCGGAGGAGGACTTGTCTCACGCGGCGGAGTTGTCGTGTGTGCGTCAGTAGGAGGGTACCTGGTCCTGCTGGTAGGCGGGCGGGTACTGGTAGGAGGAGTAGTCGGAGGAGGACTTGTCTCACGCGGCGGAGTTGTCGTGTGTGCGTCAGTAGGAGGGTACCTGGTCCTGCTGGTAGGCGGGCGGGTACTGGTAGGAGGAGTAGTCGGAGGAGGACTTGTTGAGCGCGGCGGAGTTGTCGTGTGTGCGTCAGTAGGAGGGTACCTGGTCCTGCTGGTAGGCGGGCGGGTACTGGTAGGAGGAGTAGTCGGAGGAGGACTTGTCTCACGCGGCGGAGTTGTCGTGTGTGCGTCAGTAGGAGGGTACCTGGTCCTGCTGGTAGGCGGGCGGGTACTGGTAGGAGGAGTAGTCGGAGGAGGACTTGTCTCACGCGGCGGAGTTGTCGTGTGTGCGTCAGTAGGAGGGTACCTGGTCCTGCTGGTAGGCGGGCGGGTACTGGTAGGAGGAGTAGTCGGAGGAGGACTTGTTGAGCGCGGCGGAGTTGTCGTGTGTGCGTCAGTAGGAGGGTACCTGGTCCTGCTGGTAGGCGGGCGGGTACTGGTAGGAGGAGTAGTCGGAGGAGGACTTGTTGAGCGCGGCGGAGTTGTCGTGTGTGCGTCAGTAGGAGGGTACCTGGTCCTGCTGGTAGGCGGGCGGGTACTGGTAGGAGGAGTAGTCGGAGGAGGACTTGTTGAGCGCGGCGGAGGAGAGGGCGCCGGTGAGCGCGGGGGCGCCGCCGCCGCCGCCGCGGGAGTACATCTCGCCGCCTTCTGACAGCGGCACGTACGAGCCTGCACAGATAGATCAAAGTTAAGATGGATACAACGTTGACGGTATTATCAAACCGGAATTATGGGTTTCGAAAGGACCGCTGACAACAGTGTATGAGTCAATCAATAGTTGCCGATTTCTAAGAATGAATATTTGACAGTTTAGAATCGAACCTTATAATTATATGACGTTAAAACTATCGGAAAAATAGTGAGTCTTACCACAGTTTTTTAATAAGGATCAATCTAAAACTGTCAAAAGTTCATTCATAGAAATCTGCAATTATAGAATATATTCATATATAGTGTAGACTTACAGGCAATAGACTAATTAATCAGTAATTAATAATCACTCACTGCATCTATAAATTATTTTCTTGGTAATTGTGTATTTTTTTGTGTCAACACTACTTTTGAATTCTGGTTTGATAATTAATTAAGGTTTTAATGATTTTAATGAGTTTTAAATGATCATCTTAAGACAATTCTACATAAATATACCTAATCGTACGATAAGTTCGATAAAGGTTTACCGTACGATTATTAAACCTGAAAAAAAAAAGATTTTTACTGCGTAAACTGGGATTTTTTTCTAGTTACGGTTGAGGAAAACGTAAATATTTAGATAACTCAGATTATATTTTATGGTTCTTGTCCTTCGGTTCGAGTCTTAGAATTATGTTAAGTAGAAGGAGAAAGTTCGTGCAATTATATGAGAACATTTTCAAATACTATAACATCACGCGTGTTTTTTAATGATGCACATATCATAAGCAGAATAATGCGATTTTTCGCTCTTCTTAGCGCTAACAGGTTCAATAGAGATAGCATGATACCTTCATTCCCCTGATAGCTTTAGGACGTTAGACATAGAAGGTTATAATACTATTCCTTACTTTTGATAAATGAATGAGAATTCGACTTCGAATATTTCTTGACACGTGCTCGAGAAATGAATAGTAGATTATACACCAACCGTCTGCGGCTTCATCATCATCCTGTTATTCCACTGCTGGACGTAGGCCTCTTTTATTAACTATGTATGCGTATAGACACATTAGAAGGTAAATGCCCATAATCGCTATGCTGGGCCAGCGAATTGGCGATCGCAATAATGTGTCCACTATGATGACGCTGCCGCCCATCATCAATCTTTTATAAAATAATAGTCAGTGACACTTCAATCCCTTAGTCGAGTCTTACGACACCTGCAGGAGTTGGGGTGGTGATAAATGTATTGTTACTGCCGTCATCACACGGCCAGCCTGCGGCCCGCGGCTTCGGTTTCTGAAAATCGCGCGGCGCCGTCCACAGGTGCGCGGTAGGCGCGGCGCCGCGCGCGGCCGACTTGATGCGCGCGGCGCCGGCTGCGAGCGGCGGCGTGCGCCGACCCGTGCACTCAATGTTCGGGCGGTGCTTACACATTTTGCTTAACGAAATTAGGCTTTATCGTCATTGCAATAATAGGACATTGTGCATCAAAAGAGGTAAGTACGGAATTACTAACGAGTGTTAGAAGCCCGACGCCGTCAGGAGTTAGTATCCCGCTTACCTACCGTGATGCATACAATGTTTTTCATCACACTTGCCGACAAAAAAAGAAGTTTTAAGACAAAATATTATTAAATGACGTACTCACATTTCTATTACCCCCCAGGAAATTTCACTTTTCTATTACTCCCACGACGCGCGCAAGCAATGGCGCGCTTAGACAGCAAGTGTGATGAACTAGTACATTTAAGTACCAAAGCCGTTTAAGTGGGAAATATCTCGGATAACGTACGACAAACATGTAATCGGAAACTTTTTTCCATTTAACAACAAGGAACGTAATGTCTTGCTTTTCATAAAGTTTATATGACATATAATCCGGCTTTGACAAGCATGAGGTATAAAAATTGTTTTATTTTCATTACTTAGTCGCAACTGTTTATATTATATGAATACTCACTAACAAAATCAATTTATTTATAAATAACAACAGACAGTTTTAAGCAAACATTACTTACAAATAAAAGAAAATACCATAAGCTCCTACTTTTTTAGTCCTGATTAAGCAATTAATAAGAATAATAGCATTTTGTTTCTGCGTTTGCAAGAGAACGCACTGAAGATCGCGACGAGCAAACGAACCATTTTGTCTCCTATTTGACACGCGAAATATTTACACTTTTTCCTTTTACTTGATATAGTTCTGTGGCCCGGGTTATAACAACCAACCATGTTATTGGCCATACTAATCAATACTAGGATAAATTAAACCATAACAATAGAACATAAATGTAACATGTATAAGAAAATATAATCAAACATTTTAATACTGCTAATGACATAATTTTAACATTCAAAAGCAAAACTAACCAATACGAACAGAATGCTTGAACTGGAAACACGAACGTATAAGTTAACTTCTATTCATACTAATAATCCCTTTCCATAGTTTTATTCCATGAATAACCGTCGCAGTTACTGAAGACAATACTATTAATACTCTTTGTTTAAAGTCACATATTTTCCACACCCATTCAAACGGCATTTTAATATCTACGGTTCCATTTGCCGCTTAGTCACCCATGAAATGAAATGTATTCTAGTGAAGGGAGAAATGGAAATAGCACCCGGGTCGCTGAGGCGTAAGTCAATCGGACCTAGACCTCCTACTCGTGTCGCAAACTACTTAAACTTCCAGATCAGTGGAACAAAAACCATACACGGGTTTGCGTTATTCTCCCACAAACATCTGCACGTGGGTAAATCAACTATTTTCTGTCTGTTAATGCCATGGTTCGGTCGCCTGAGTCAGCAAGGTTTTATGAAAAATTATGCTACTTAAACATTTTCACGTTGTTCCGATAAGGCTTGAAAATTAGAGCTAAACCCCCTTTTTTCTAGACACGTTGTTCCGATAAGACTTGAAAATTAGAGCTAACCCTCCTTTTTCTAGACACGTTGTTCCGATAAGACGTGAAAATTAGAGCTAAACCCCTTTTTTTTCTAGAGACGTTGTTCCGATAAGACGTGAAAATTAGAGCTAAACCCCCTTTTTTTTCTAGACACGTTGTTCCGATAAGACGTGAAAATTAGAGCTAAACCCCCTTTATTTCTAGACACGTTGTTCCGATAATATTTGAAAATTAGAGCTTAACCCCCTTGTTCAGAAAGCTGATACTTACATACTATTAAGATCGAAAGGGAGAAACCTTATTATTATGGATTAATGTTATTCTTTCGCATTAGCAAATATTAAAATTAAGTGTTTCTCCCACTTCTGTATCTTTCGTGAGCATCATTGTGATTTTAACTACGAGTATTTACCGTTAGTTAATTGTGAACGAAACTTCTGAGTCGTGGCTCCAGTAAGGATCCTAATCTGAACATTCGTGTTGTCAGGGCTTCCAATACCGGTATTTTGTGCGCACAATCCCGGGATCCCGGTTTTCCCTGGTCGTGTGGTGACGGCAGTAAGAATATAATTGTCACCAATAACTTTTCCCGCGGGTGTTATAAGAGTCGATTAAGGGATTCATCATCATCATCATCAGCCTATGTTAGTCCACTGTTGTCTGCTCTCCTATTAACTGGATGCCGTTTTGCAATAATGCGTCAACCCACATCCATTTTGCAATAAAATGACAACTTTAATTAGTAATTTATAGAATTGAGTTTTAATTGACAAATTGATGTGGGTTGACACATTATTGCAAAATAGCATCCAACTATGCGTATAGATGCATTACGAGGTAAATGCCCATAATCGCCACGCTGGGCAAGCGGATTGGCGATCGCAGTAATGTGTCCACTATGATGATTGATGACGCTGTTGCCCATCATCAATCTTTTATCAAATAATGGTCAGTGACACTTCAATCCCTTAGTCGACTCTTACGACACCCGCAGGAGGAGTCGGGGTGGTGAAAAATGTATTTTTACTGCTGTCACCACACGGCAGCTATGATTAAGGGATTGAAGTGTTACTATTTGTTGGTTGAAGATTGATGATGGACAGCAGAATCATCATTACAGACATGCTGACGCCGGTTGCTGGGCGGGTAGGGTAGTGTGCCCCAGCCCTGGTAGTGTAGTGTAGTGTAGTGTAGTACAGTACAGTACAGTACAGTACAGGCGGGTCACTGACCGTAGCTGCCGTAGCCCTGCGCGGGAGGCTGGGTGTGCTGCGAGTAGTTGTTGTTGGCGGGCCAGGCGGGCGCGTGCGGCGGCGCCTGTTGCGGCGGAGCGCCCCAGCCCTGGTAGTGTAGTGTAGTGTAGTACAGTACAGTACAGTACAGTACAGGCGGGTCACTGACCGTAGCTGCCGTAGCCCTGCGCGGGAGGCTGGGTGTGCTGCGAGTAGTTGTTGTTGGCGGGCCAGGCGGGCGCGTGCGGCGGCGCCTGTTGCGGCGGAGCGCCCCAGCCCTGGTAGTGTAGTGTAGTGTAGTACAGTACAGTACAGTACAGTACAGGCGGGTCACTGACCGTAGCTGCCGTAGCCCTGCGCGGGAGGCTGGGTGTGCTGCGAGTAGTTGTTGTTGGCGGGCCAGGCGGGCGCGTGCGGCGGCGCCTGTTGCGGCGGAGCGCCCCAGCCCTGGTAGTGTAGTGTAGTGTAGTACAGTACAGTACAGTACAGTACAGGCGGGTCACTGACCGTAGCTGCCGTAGCCCTGCGCGGGAGGCTGGGTGTGCTGCGAGTAGTTGTTGTTGGCGGGCCAGGCGGGCGCGTGCGGCGGCGCCTGTTGCGGCGGAGCGCCCCAGCCCTGGTAGTGTAGTGTAGTGTAGTACAGTACAGTACAGTACAGTACAGGCGGGTCACTGACCGTAGCTGCCGTAGCCCTGCGCGGGAGGCTGGGTGTGCTGCGAGTAGTTGTTGTTGGCGGGCCAGGCGGGCGCGTGCGGCGGCGCCTGTTGCGGCGGAGCGCCCCAGCCCTGGTAGTGTAGTGTAGTGTAGTACAGTACAGTACAGTACAGTACAGGCGGGTCACTGACCGTAGCTGCCGTAGCCCTGCGCGGGAGGCTGGGTGTGCTGCGAGTAGTTGTTGTTGGCGGGCCAGGCGGGCGCGTGCGGCGGCGCCTGTTGCGGCGGAGCGCCCCAGCCCTGGTAGTGTAGTGTAGTGTAGTACAGTACAGTACAGTACAGTACAGGCGGGTCACTGACCGTAGCTGCCGTAGCCCTGCGCGGGAGGCTGGGTGTGCTGCGAGTAGTTGTTGTTGGCGGGCCAGGCGGGCGCGTGCGGCGGCGCCTGTTGCGGCGGAGCGCCCCAGCCCTGGTAGTGTAGTGTAGTGTAGTACAGTACAGTACAGTACAGTACAGGCGGGTCACTGACCGTAGCTGCCGTAGCCCTGCGCGGGAGGCTGGGTGTGCTGCGAGTAGTTGTTGTTGGCGGGCCAGGCGGGCGCGTGCGGCGGCGCCTGTTGCGGCGGAGCGCCCCAGCCCTGGTAGTGTAGTGTAGTGTAGTACAGTACAGTACAGTACAGTACAGGCGGGTCACTGACCGTAGCTGCCGTAGCCCTGCGCGGGAGGCTGGGTGTGCTGCGAGTAGTTGTTGTTGGCGGGCCAGGCGGGCGCGTGCGGCGGCGCCTGTTGCGGCGGAGCGCCCCAGCCCTGGTAGTGTAGTGTAGTGTAGTACAGTACAGTACAGTACAGTACAGGCGGGTCACTGACCGTAGCTGCCGTAGCCCTGCGCGGGAGGCTGGGTGTGCTGCGAGTAGTTGTTGTTGGCGGGCCAGGCGGGCGCGTGCGGCGGCGCCTGTTGCGGCGGAGCGCCCCAGCCCTGGTAGTGTAGTGTAGTGTAGTACAGTACAGTACAGTACAGTACAGGCGGGTCACTGACCGTAGCTGCCGTAGCCCTGCGCGGGAGGCTGGGTGTGCTGCGAGTAGTTGTTGTTGGCGGGCCAGGCGGGCGCGTGCGGCGGCGCCTGTTGCGGCGGAGCGCCCCAGCCCTGGTAGTGTAGTGTAGTGTAGTACAGTACAGTACAGTACAGTACAGGCGGGTCACTGACCGTAGCTGCCGTAGCCCTGCGCGGGAGGCTGGGTGTGCTGCGAGTAGTTGTTGTTGGCGGGCCAGGCGGGCGCGTGCGGCGGCGCCTGTTGCGGCGGAGCGCCCCAGCCCTGGTAGTGTAGTGTAGTGTAGTACAGTACAGTACAGTACAGTACAGGCGGGTCACTGACCGTAGCTGCCGTAGCCCTGCGCGGGAGGCTGGGTGTGCTGCGAGTAGTTGTTGTTGGCGGGCCAGGCGGGCGCGTGCGGCGGCGCCTGTTGCGGCGGAGCGCCCCAGCCCTGGTAGTGTAGTGTAGTGTAGTACAGTACAGTACAGTACAGTACAGGCGGGTCACTGACCGTAGCTGCCGTAGCCCTGCGCGGGAGGCTGGGTGTGCTGCGAGTAGTTGTTGTTGGCGGGCCAGGCGGGCGCGTGCGGCGGCGCCTGTTGCGGCGGAGCGCCCCAGCCCTGGTAGTGTAGTGTAGTGTAGTACAGTACAGTACAGTACAGTACAGGCGGGTCACTGACCGTAGCTGCCGTAGCCCTGCGCGGGAGGCTGGGTGTGCTGCGAGTAGTTGTTGTTGGCGGGCCAGGCGGGCGCGTGCGGCGGCGCCTGTTGCGGCGGAGCGCCCCAGCCCTGGTAGTGTAGTGTAGTGTAGTACAGTACAGTACAGTACAGTACAGGCGGGTCACTGACCGTAGCTGCCGTAGCCCTGCGCGGGAGGCTGGGTGTGCTGCGAGTAGTTGTTGTTGGCGGGCCAGGCGGGCGCGTGCGGCGGCGCCTGTTGCGGCGGAGCGCCCCAGCCCTGGTAGTGTAGTGTAGTGTAGTACAGTACAGTACAGTACAGTACAGGCGGGTCACTGACCGTAGCTGCCGTAGCCCTGCGCGGGAGGCTGGGTGTGCTGCGAGTAGTTGTTGTTGGCGGGCCAGGCGGGCGCGTGCGGCGGCGCCTGTTGCGGCGGAGCGCCCCAGCCCTGGTAGTGTAGTGTAGTGTAGTACAGTACAGTACAGTACAGTACAGGCGGGTCACTGACCGTAGCTGCCGTAGCCCTGCGCGGGAGGCTGGGTGTGCTGCGAGTAGTTGTTGTTGGCGGGCCAGGCGGGCGCGTGCGGCGGCGCCTGTTGCGGCGGAGCGCCCCAGCCCTGGTAGTGTAGTGTAGTGTAGTACAGTACAGTACAGTACAGTACAGGCGGGTCACTGACCGTAGCTGCCGTAGCCCTGCGCGGGAGGCTGGGTGTGCTGCGAGTAGTTGTTGTTGGCGGGCCAGGCGGGCGCGTGCGGCGGCGCCTGTTGCGGCGGAGCGCCCCAGCCCTGGTAGTGTAGTGTAGTGTAGTACAGTACAGTACAGTACAGTACAGGCGGGTCACTGACCGTAGCTGCCGTAGCCCTGCGCGGGAGGCTGGGTGTGCTGCGAGTAGTTGTTGTTGGCGGGCCAGGCGGGCGCGTGCGGCGGCGCCTGTTGCGGCGGAGCGCCCCAGCCCTGGTAGTGTAGTGTAGTGTAGTACAGTACAGTACAGTACAGTACAGGCGGGTCACTGACCGTAGCTGCCGTAGCCCTGCGCGGGAGGCTGGGTGTGCTGCGAGTAGTTGTTGTTGGCGGGCCAGGCGGGCGCGTGCGGCGGCGCCTGTTGCGGCGGAGCGCCCCAGCCCTGGTAGTGTAGTGTAGTGTAGTACAGTACAGTACAGTACAGTACAGGCGGGTCACTGACCGTAGCTGCCGTAGCCCTGCGCGGGAGGCTGGGTGTGCTGCGAGTAGTTGTTGTTGGCGGGCCAGGCGGGCGCGTGCGGCGGCGCCTGTTGCGGCGGAGCGCCCCAGCCCTGGTAGTGTAGTGTAGTGTAGTACAGTACAGTACAGTACAGTACAGGCGGGTCACTGACCGTAGCTGCCGTAGCCCTGCGCGGGAGGCTGGGTGTGCTGCGAGTAGTTGTTGTTGGCGGGCCAGGCGGGCGCGTGCGGCGGCGCCTGTTGCGGCGGAGCGCCCCAGCCCTGGTAGGAGCCCGGGCCGGCGGCGCCGCCCGCGGCCCCGTAGCCGGCGTACGAGGTTTGTCCGGGGGACGTGCCCCAGCCTTGGTATCTGCAAGCATATGAGGGGACCGTTAGCCGCTGTTCCGAGTGAGTCAGAAGAAG